>PVJC01028735.1:0-22361 GCA_004026665.1 Murina feae | reverse complement strand
CAAGCAGGCCGCCAACTCTTTCCCACTCACCCGTCCCCTGCTGCCTTCCTTTCCCACTTCCCGGTGCCGCCAAGGGGTCTGGGGAGCTGCCAAGCAGGACCCCGGCCCCTGCAGCCTTGCTTTCCCGCTCCCCGGTGTCCCGCAAAGGGCCTGGGAAGCCCACCAAGCAGGCCACTGACCCCCTGCTGCCTCTTTCCCGCTCCCCAATGCCCCTTCAAGGGCCTGGACAGCTGCCAAGCAGGCCGCCGATCCCCTGCCACCTCTTACCTGCTCTGCGATGCCCCACAAAGGGCCTGGGAAGCCCACCAAGCAGGCTGCCGACCCCCTGCCACCTCTTACCCGCTCCCCGGCCCGCCACCTTGCTTTCCCACTTCCTTGTGCCCTGGTGCCCTGGTGCCACTTCCAACTGCCAGCATAGGCAGGCAGTTGCAACAGAACCCTTTGATTTGCTCTAGTTCTGTGGCTGTTGGCCTCCATCTTGCCTGGGTTAATTTGCATACAGCCACTCTGATTGGCTGTTGGCCTCCATCTTGCCTGGATTAATTTGCATACAGCCGCTCTGATTGGCTGGTGGTAATGCTCACATTTGCATGTTTCTCTTTTATTATATTAGATAGATTATATGTGTGTGTGTGTGTGTGTGTGTGTGTGTGTCCCAGAAAAAATATACCGTATTTTCTGGCATATAAGACAACTTTTTAACCCAGGAAAATCTTCTCAAAAGTTGGGGGTCATCTTATATGCCAGGCATCATCTTATAGGGTGGATGCTGAAACTTCTGAGCCAGACTGGAAAATCTGTGGTTGTGCATATGGTGGTGGGAACACAAAAATGGCCGCACTCCATTCATTTCAATGGAGCTGGATGGAGACCGCAAGTGTTTCCGGTCGGCTCCTTTTTGTACCACATATGGTCTCTGTCTGAATTTTTTAACCCAGAAAAATCTTCTCAAAAGTTGGAGGTCATCTTATATGCCCAATGTGGTTTTTAAAAATTTTTCTCTTTTATTCATGCACAGGGATGGGGGGGAGGGTGTCCCTCAGCCTGGCCTGCACCCTCTCCAATATGGGATCCCTTGAAGGATGTCCTACTGCTGGTTTACAGGGATCATGCCTAAACCGGCAGTTTGACATCCCTCTCACAATCTGGGACTGCTGGCCCCTAACTACTCACCTGCCTGTCTGCTTGCTTAACTACTCTGCCTGCTGGCCCGCTTGCCCCCAACTGCCCTCTGCCGCCAGCCTGCTCACTCCCAAATGTCCCTCTGCCAGCCTGATCAACCTCAAATGCCCCCCATTCCAGTGTGCTTGCCCCTAATGGCACTCCCTGCCAGCCTACTTGCCCCCAACTGCCCCCTTCTGCTGGCCTGCTCACCCTCACCTTCTCTCCTGGCCTGCTTGCCCCCAACTGTCCCTCTGCAGGCCTGCTCACTCCAAATTGCACCCCCCTGCTATCTTGATCATCTCCAACTGACCCCCACTGATGACCTGCTCAACCCCAACTGGCCCCCCTGCTGGTCTGCTTACCCCCAATGGCCCCAGCCCCATCAGCCTGATCATCCACAACTGCCATGTCATCCTGGCCTGATCATCCACAACTTCCCTCCTCTCTTGGCCTCTACCCACCTCTACCTTGGCCCCGCCACCATGGCTTTGTCCAGAAGAATGTCTGGACGGTCTCCTGGAAGGTCTCTCAGTCTAATTTGCATATTACCCTTTTATTAGTATAGAGGTCTTGTGCACGGGTGGAGGCCGGCTGGTTTGTCCTGAAGGGTGTCCCAGATCAGGGTTGGGGTCCTGCTGGGGTGCCTGCCAGCCTGGGTGAGGAGCTGAGGGCCATTTTCAGGCTGGCCACATCCCCTTCAGGGTGGGGGTCCCCACTGGAGTGCCTGGCGAGCCTGGGGGAGGGGCTGATGGCCGTTTTTTTTTAAAAATATTTTATTGATTTTTTACAGAGAGGAAGGGTGAGGGATAGAAAGCTAGAAACATCAATGAGAGAAGCATTGATCAGCTGCCTCCTGCACACACCCCACCGGGGATGTGTCTGCAACCAAGGTATATCCCCTTGACCAGAATCCAACCTGGGACCTTTCAGTCTGCAGGCCAATGCTCTATCCACTGAGCCAAATTGGTCAGGACCTGATGGCCATTTTCAGGCTGGCCACACACCCCCCCATGACCCAAGTTCCCAGCCTCTCTTTTTTTTTTTTCTTTTTTTTTTTTTTTAGTGCCTTCTTGAGTGGAGGCTGGAAACAGGTATCTGGGATTTATTTATCTTCCCTAATTGAAACTTTGTTGCCTTGAGTGGAGTCCAAAGCTGGCCAGGGTGGGCAGGAAGCTTGGCTTTCTCCTGCACTGGAGGCAACCCAAGCCTTCTGCTTGCTCCAGCTCTGTGGCTGTTGCCATCTTAGTTGGGTGAACTTGCATACTTGCTCCTGATTGGCTGGTGGGTGTAGCAGAGTGATGGTTAATTTGCATGTTTCTCTTTTATTAGTGTAGACTAGAGGCCCAGTGCACAAAAATTTGTGCACTTGGGGTGGGAGGGTTTCCTCAGCCCGACCTATGCCTTCTTGCAGTCTGGGATCCCTCAGGGGATGTCCACCTGCTGGCTTAGGCCCACTTCCCGGAGGGCCTAAGCCCACAGTGAGACATCACTCTGGCAGCCCACTCTGGAATGTCCACTTGCCTGTGGGGAGCAGGCCTAAGCTGCAGTGGACATCCTTAGTGCTGCTGAGGAGGTGGGAGAGGCTCCCGCCACCACCGCTGTATTGGCAGCTGTCAGCCTGGCTTGTGGCTGAGCAGAGCTCCCCCTGTGGGAGTGCACTGACCACCAGGGGGCAGCTCCTGCATTGAGTATCTGCCCCCCTTGTGGTCAGTGTGTATCATAGTGACCAGTCATTCCCAGTGGTTCTGCTGTTAGGGTCAATTTGCATATTAACCTTTTATTATATAGGACAGAGGCCTGGTGCACAGATGGGGGTCAGCTGGTTTGCCCTGGAGGGTGTCCTGCTGGGGTACCTGGCCAGCCTGGGTGAGGGGCTGAGGCTGTTTGCAGGCTGGTCAAACCTCCCAGGGGGGACCCTCACCCCATGGGACTGTGGCCAGCCTGGGTGAGGGGCTGAGGGCTGTTTTCAGGCTGACCATGCAGGCTGAAAGCAGGTATCTTGGATTTATTTACCTTCTGTAACTGAAACTTTGTTGCCATGAGCGGAGCTCAAGGTCTGCAGGGCAGGTGGGAATCTTGGCTTCCTCCACCACTGGGGCAACACAAGCCTCCTGCCTTGCTACAGCTCCCTGGCTGCCACCATCTTCGTGATGGAGTGTGGGTTAATTTGCATATTACTCTTTTGCCTGGGCAGAGGATCCCCAGGACCCTCTGATCGCTGGCTCTGCAGAGCCCAGACCCCTGCAATCTCTGGCCTTGCCCCTTCCTAGGCCTGAGGTCTCTGGCTCAGGCCTTATGCCTGGGTAGAGCACCCTCATATCCCTCCAATCACCGGCTCTGCCCCTTCCAATCACCAGCTCCGCCCTTCCCCATGCTTGAGGCCTCTGGCAAAGAGCTCTGGCCTGGGCAGGGGACCCCCAGCCCCCTAAGATTGCCTGTTCTGCCCCTCAGGCTCTCTCCCCACATCCCCCGCCACCTCCCTGGCTAATAGGCTTGACCACTTCAGTGATGGGGCTGAGCCAGACTGGGCACCTCCATCTTGTGGCTATGGGTGTGGCCATCTTTGCGACAGAGTGATGCCTAATTTGCATATTGCTCTTCTATTAGATAGGATTATATATGTGTGTACATTATATATATGTGTATATATTTTAATCCTCAACCAAAGATGCGTGTTTTTTAAAATTTTTTAATTTGTCCATGTCTATGGGCTATGCACATCTAAACTAATAAAGGCGTAATATTAAAATTAACCGTTTCTTTGGGATAGGTAAGCCACGCCCACCAGCCAATCAGAGTGACTGTATGCAAATTAGCCCAGCCAACATGGAGGCTACCACTCACGGACCTGAGTAAATGGTGCTTCCATTGCAGCAGGAGTGAAAGTGAAACTGTGGCCCACTGCGTTTATCCTAGCTCAAGCAAAACACATGTTTGCAACAAAATATCAATCATAGAATCCTTGGGAGCTGAAGTAAACAGCAGGCCTGGCCTGACCACTAAGAGTAACATTGTCTCATTATAGAAGCGCAAGGTGAAGCTGAAAGGAGGCTTCATTACTAGGAGGCCTCGGCTTAAAGGAACAGTGTATCAATTATAGAAGATAAATAAACCCCAGAACCTGCGTCCAGCCAGCCTTGCTGGGACATTGGGTCAATGGAAGCTATGGGCAGCCTTAAAGTCTGAAAGCGCCAATCAGCCTGTCACCCACGCTGGCCACAACCCAATGGGGTGAGAGATGTTACTGGGGGGCTTGGCCAGCCTGGAGACAGCCATCAGCCCATCACCCAGGCTGGTCAGGCACGCCAGCAGGTGGACATCCCCAGAGGGGTCCCAGACTGTGAGAGGGCACAGGCAGGGCTGAGGGACCTCCCAAGTGCACAGAGCGGCTGCAGGGTGGAACAGCGCAGGACCCAGGACTGGTGAGTGGGAAAGAAGCGGCAGGGTTGGTGGCCTGCTTGGCGGCTCCCCAGGCCCTTTGCGGGGCACCAGAGAGTGGGAAAGCAAGGCAGCCGGGTACCGGTGAGTGGGAACGAGGCAGCGTCGACGTCTTGGCCTGCTTGGTGGCTCCCTAGGCCCTTTGGGGGGCACTGGGGAGCGGGAAAGCAAGCTCTTAGGGGCTGGGTGCCTACTTGGCGGCTCCCCAGGTCTCTTCTAGGGATCAGGGAGCAGGAAAAGGCTGGCCTGACCATGAGGCAAGGTTTTCCCTGCTTTCTGGTTGCTGGAGGAAGATGGGCAGTAGGCAAACTTGGGAGGCAGGCAGCGCCCAGTCCTGGCCACAGCTCAAAAAAGAGAACAACATGCAGAGGAGGGCAAGAGTCTGAGAGATCAACTTAGAGGGTGCCTACTCCAAGCCTTGACAGTGCGCCTGGGGGCAGGCCACCAGCAGGTAGACACACACAGGAAGACTGCTCCGAGCCTCAGATGTGGCTGGGGGCAGGTCCCCAGTGGTGACACACACACACACACACACACACACACACAAGGCACCTGGCATACTGGGGCCATCATAGGACATCCCTGAGAGGTTCCAGACTGTGAGAGGGGGCAAGCTTGGGCTAAGGGACCCCCACCCTTCCCCCATGCATGAATTTCGTGCACCGGGCCCCTAGTAAGTATATAAGTTCTTTGGTTTCTCTGTCCTTGTTCCCTGACTCCCACATCTAAGTATGTCTATCTGTTCTATGCCTTCATGCTTTGGGCCTTATTTTGTTGGTCAGTCAATTTTGTTCATTAGATTCCACAAATAAGTGAAATTGTGTGATATTTGTCTCCCTCCACCCAGTTGCCACCCCACCCCATGACTTCACCATCATACTGTCTGTGTCCATAGGTTAGATCTTTGGTTAATCTCTTCCAGCTTTCCCTCCTCCCTTCCCTCTGAGATTTGTCAGTCTGTCCCATGCTTCCATGCCTTTGATTCTGTTTTATTCACCAGTTTATTTTGTTCATTAGATTTCTAGTTTCTTTATTTTGATTTTTAGATTCAATTGTTGATAGCTATATATTTGTTGCCATTTTATTGTTTATATTTCCTTTTTCATCTCCTTCTCTTTCTCCTTCCCTTCCCTTTAGAGAAAATTTCAACAAAGAGATAGGAAACATAAAAAAGAACCAGTCAGAAATGAAGAATATCCTAACTTAAATGAATCATACATTAGCGGGAATTAACAGTGGAATAGATGAAGCAAAGGATCAAATCAGAGATTGGAAAGATAAGGAAGCCAGAAACACCCAATCAGAACAGTAGAAAGAAAAAATAAAAGAATTTAAAAAATGAGGATAGTGCAAGGAGCTTCTGGGACAACTTCAAGCTTACCAGCATTCATGTCATGGAGGTGAGGAAGGGAGAAGAGAGAGAGCAAAAAATTGAAAACCTATTTGAAAAAATAATGTAAGAAAATTTCTTTAACCTGGTGAAGAAAATAGACATACAAAAGTCTCAAATAAGATGAGCCCAAAGAGTCCCTCACCAAGACACATCTTAAGTAAAACTCAAATGTTAAAGACAAAGAGAGAATCTTAAAAGCACAAAAGAAAAGCAGTCAGTTACCTACAAGGAAGCTCTTATAAGACTGTCAGCTGATTTCTCAACAGAAACTATGCAAGCCAGAAGGGACTGGCAAGAAATATTCAAACTGATGAAAAGCAAGGATCTACAACCAAGATTACTCTACCCAGCAAAGCTATCATTTATAATCAAAGGACAGATAAAGAGATTTTCAGAAGAAAAAGCTAAAGGAGTTCATCACCACCAAACCATTATTATATGAAATGTTAAGAAGAAAAAAAGAAAAGAAAAATATATGAACAACAAAATGGCGATAAATACATATCTATCAAAAATGTTAAAGACAAAAAGAGAATATTAAAAACACAAAAGAAAGCTCTCTCTAGATTAGTTCTCTCTAGTTGAATCTAAAAAAACCCAAAATGAACAAGCAGGATAGAAACAGATTCATAGATAGTGAACATTTTGGCTGTTGTCAGATAGGAGGGGGGTTAGGGATGGGTGAAAAGGGTGAGGGATTTAGAAGTACCAATGTATTGTTACAGAATAGTTATGTGGATGTAATGTAAAATAGAATTTAGGGAATATAATCAATAATGTTATAATAACTATGCATGGTGTAGATGACTGTGAGATTTATCAGGATGATCATTTTCTAAATTATGTAATGTCTAATCACTGGGTGGTACACCTGAAACTAATATGATAATGCTTGTTCACTGTAATTGAAAAAGTAAAAACACAGAGAGATAAAAGCCAAATTATGGAACAGATAGACCAGGCAAGTAGTAACCCAAAGAAGGCACATCAGGAGAATTAAGGCAAAAAACATTATAGAAATAAGGAAATTGGTGGCATAATGATACATGATTCCATTCATTGGAAAGACATTGATTCTAAATTTATGTGTATCTACTGAATTTGCCGATAGCCTCATATAAAGCCAGGCTGACAGGATTAAAGGAAAAACTTGTGAAATCCACTAGCTTTTAACACTTACCGGTAGATCACACACTAACCAGATCAGATGGATCCCTCAAAAGAAAGAAAATAGAGAATGAGAGCAGTGTAACTATGGAACTTGAGCTGATGGACCTGACTACATCTGATGTCTGGAAGCGACATATTTCTTTCAAGTGCACATGGAACACTGACCAAGGCAACACCCACATGGACATGAAGCTGGCTGACTTCAGTGTATACTCAAAGGATTTGGATCTGACTGACCACATTGCCTTTAACTACAATGCATTTAAGCTAGAAAGCAAAGCCAATAAGATAATTTTAAAAAATTTAATTCAGCCCTAACTGGTTTGGCTCAGTGGATAGAGTGTTGGCCTGCAGACTCAAGGGTCCCAGGTTCGATTCCAGTCAAGGGCATGTACCTTGGTTGCGGGCACACCCCCAGTAGGGAGTGTGCAGAGGCAGCTGATGGATGTTTCTCTCTCATTGATGTTTCTAAACATTGATGTTTCTAACCCTCTCCCTTCTTCTCTGTAAAAAATCAATAAAATATATTTTTTTAAAAATTCAATTCATTTGAAATTTAATAACACTTATAATCAACTCATGGGTCAAAGAAGAAATTATAATTGAAATTAGAATCTTTTATCACATCCAACTTTTGGGATATGATACTTGGAAGGGTACTTAGAGTATTAAATACTCGCCTTTAAAAAGTAAGGTTCAAAATGGAATTAAGAGCTAATATTATAGACCCATAGATGCAGAGGCAAGTTAAAAGAACAGAAATTCAGGAAACAGAGAAACACATAAAGAAGAGATTGGCAAAATGAAAACTGCATGATGGAAAAGATAAAAATTCATTTTTTAAAAATAAATAAAATGGAATAAAAAAGAGAGAACTTTACCACAGATGCTACAGAGAAAAACATGTGAGGATATTAAGAACAATTTTCACACTTCAAAACATTGAAAAATGAATGATGATGTAGAAAGATAGAACTTTGCAAAAACAGATTAAGGAGAAAGACAAAATTAAAGCAATCCTCTAACTGTAAAAGAAATGCAATAAGTAGTCAGACCTTTTGTCATGAAGAAAGTACCACACTCAAATGGCTTTCTCTGAATGCTGCTAATCATTTGGAAAACAGATGATTGCATTCTTACACAGAGAATAGAAAAGAAAACACTCATTTACATAGATGCAGAAATTCTGAATGAATACTGCCCAACCAGAGCCAACAATGAATGGAAAAACCATGATCAAGTTAGGTGTATTCCAGGCACTCAGTTGATCAATATCAGAATTTTATTAATAGAACTTACCATATTAATTACAGATTAAAAATGAAAAGTTATATTATTGTAAAGATAAAGAATATGAAATTCAACATTCATATGACATTAAAAATTTATTAGCATAGTTTTAAAAGAACAGAAATTTCCTTAATTGAACTTTTGTTGAGACATTGACAAAAATATCCAGCAAACACAGTTTATAATGAGCCACGGGAAGCACTCCTTTAAGATTAGGAATGAAGCAGAGATGTCCTCTCCATTGTCCCTTCTCCCTCCCTTTTAACATTGCCTGGAGGTTTGAGCCAGCCTAGTAGTGGCCAAACAGAAGAAACAGAGGTTTTAAGGGTGAGAATATAAAAAAGTGCAGCTTGTGGAAAACATGTCTAGAGGTTCCTCAAAAAATTAAACAATTACTTTATGAACAATAATTCCACTTCTGAGCATATACCCAAAAGAACTGAAAGCAAGAACACAGAGATAGTTTCACATCACTTTCATAGCAGCTTTATTCACAAGAGCTAAAAGGTGAAAGCAATCCAAGTATCCATCAACAGGTAGATGGATAGACAAAATGTGGTCCATACAGGCAACGGATCACTTTAAAGCCCTAAAAAGGAAGGAAATCCTGTCACCTGATACAACATGAATGAACCTTGAGGACATTGTGCTAGGTGAAATAAATCAGTCACAAAGGACAAACGCTGTATGATTCTGTTAGGGTTTTGGCAAGTAGTGAAAGAATTCACAGCTAAAAGAAGAGCTGGATGCAGAGAGAAAGTTTATTTTACTTTCTCTGAAGGGAAAGGGCCAGGGCATTACTAATCCATACAAGGGCGAAGAACGAAAGTAGCTCCCCCTTTTTAAAGCCATGGCTGCTCTTTCCAGGCGACAAGGAAGGGAGGGAGATGTGAGGTCTGAAATTGAGCAGCCATCAGGGGGATTGTAGTTTTGTTACTTCTTCAGGAGACAGTCTGGGCAGATGTCCTGGGGAGGTGTCTTATCGGTATTGCCCCCTAAGCCTGTAAAACATTGCTTAGAGCAGAAGTTATGAAGAGTTCAAAAGAGGCCTATTAGAAGGCGGGTGAGAGGAAGAGAACATTCTATTAACTATCCCTGAGTTGTAAAAACAGCAGGAAGGAGGGTATGCAAGAATGTAGCCTTGAGAGTAGCTTATCTTGTCTTGCAATATGAACATAAAACTTGTTTGAATCAGAGGAGCTAACAATCTTGGGGTTTAATTACCAGGTGCTTCTCAAAAATTGTGAAAGTCCAGAGCAAAGAAAAAGAAAGCCTTTTTTACATCCCTACAGAATCCACTTATATGAGGCACCTAGAATAGTCAAATTCATAAAGACATAAAATAGAATGGCAGGTTCCAGGGGCAAGGGAAGCCAGGAGGGGAGTGGTATTTAATGGAACAGTTTCAGTTTTGGAAGATTGAAATTTCTGGAAATGGATGATGGTGATGGTGCACAAACTGTGACTCTAAGTGCTGCCGAACTGTACCCTGAAAATGGTTAAAATGGCAGATTTTATATTATGTGCATCTTGCCATTAATTTTAAAAAGTTGTAAGGATTCCAAAGGAAGAAATGAAATTACTGATGTGCAGTTGTTTTTATTGTCCGTAAATACTGCTCTCCTGAACCAGTGCTTTCTACTAGCCCAGGGGTTTTGCTACCCGTGATTCCCAACGGGTGTGCATTTCAGAGACTATATGCAAAATTATGCATCATTTTTCTGAGGAAGAACAAACAAGCTTTCATTGGGACAGCTGTTTTCAGATTTTCAACAGGTGTGCCACAAGACATTTTAAAACATGCAATACCTGACTATTTATTTGGGGGCCTTGACTTCTTTACCCTTAGATTGTAAAAAAAAAAAAAAAAGACAATAGCCATCAGCCAACACAATAGCTTTTTGGAGTAAATGAATGAAAATTATATCTTTTATTTTTTTGTCAGGGCAACAAAAAAATATTTTTTGATGTGCAGCAGAATTTTAGTAATTAGTTTAGGGGTGCCATGAGATGAAAAAGGCTGAAAATTGCTGCATTGTGCAGTCAGAAGGGTCTGCCACCCACAGAAGTATAAGAGCCATTCTGAGTGGACCCTCTCATCCGAGCCCCACCCCCACACCACAGCTCTGCAGACCTGGAGGCTGTGACCAGGTGCCTCCTTCCAGTAATGCCTGGGCCTTCATCAGCCTCCCACCTCCTTCCCACCTCCCTCCTCCCCCCCACCTCCTCAACACCACTTTTTCACTCAGGTGATTTAAATGCCGTATGAAGCATATCCTACATTTTTCTTGAAGTATTGGCAGGGTTTAATTTTTTAAAGTTAGGGAGGCTCTGAAATCCACCAGACCTCAGGGCTCTCCCTCTTACTCTTCATTTCATGGACAGTGACATTGAAAGGTGCAGCTCAGCTCGGGGACTGAAACCCGGAACGCCCAGTCCTGTAACCTGAAATAATGTTAAACTTTCTTGCTGGATTTCTATCCTGCACTCAATGTGGCCTGAATTTTAACAAAAGGAAGACCTTGCTGAGTCCCAGGATGCCTGGGGGCGGTCAGCTCTTGGAAGGTTCCACTGGGATAACAGAGCAGGGCTTCTCAGATGACACTCAGCTTTGCAAACATCCGGTGAGGAAACTGAGGCCAGCTCTGCTGCATTCATCCAAATGCATTCTGAGACGTTTCTTTTTAACAAACAAAAGGCTTTTATTGCTGTTTTTAATGAAATGCACGTTTAGGCCCTTGCATAAACTATATAAAAAAGCATGCATATTCATTGTTTGAATTCTTCCTTTCTGGTCACAGAAAGTGGGCAGAAAAGAGCTGCCAAAACAAAGCACAGCAGAGGCGGCCTGTGCCAGGTTAGGAAGAGGAAAGAGATGCTCCTGGCACCGGACAGGCGGGACCATGGTTAGTAGTCGTCGTAGTTGACGCTGGCTCCGTGCCGAAAGCTGTCGGGACTTCGGGGGCCAATGGCAGCATCTTCGTCGTAGTGACGGTGGTGGTAATCATAGTAGTCATGTCTATTCCGGTCTCTGCTTAGCCAATAGGTGACATCATCTTCAAATTTCTGGCGAAGAAGAAAGAACATCATGGAGAGTGTGGTTTAAGGATGCAGCCCCCTGGCCACGTCTCACCCCTGGCTTTCTCTGTGGTGGTTTCTCTTCAATGGTTAACACCTCGCTAAGAATGAGTCCTTGTTAGAGCATTGCTGTGCTTCTAGCCCTGTTATTAGACTCATATAGGATCCTCCTTTATTGTGGTTTTGTCATCAGACATTATTTTAGCCATTTCCCCATGTTGAAGTCTTAATACCCATTTTTTATAAACTGCAAATACTGGCCACCAAAGAAATGCCAAGTGCTAGAAGATGATATAGCATTTTCATCTATCAAATAAGTAAGAAAATTTGAAGTTTTCAGTGAGAATAACAGATGCTGCTGCAGATGTGAGAAAACTGGTACCCTCGTACATGACTTACAGGAATATGCAGTTTGGCAGTACTTAACGACCCTTGAATGTAAGTCTTTCTTTGCCCAGTAACTGCCCTGCACAGAATGTAATACTAAGTGAGAAACAAACGACACACTAAGCTGCCAATCACAGCACCGGCTTTTTAAGTGGTTGTGAATGTTAAGTAGTTAGTTCACACAAGAACTAGACTAATTCCTGGCACAGGGTTTGGCTATAAGCGTTTAACTATTTGCACAACGAAAAATTATATTTGAGTAGCAAACAGATAATTGGGGAACAACTGATATGTCCAATGGTTGGGAATGAGAAGGAAACTCTAATATGGCTACAGGCTTGCATTTTATGCAGCCATTAAAAATGGTCTCTTCAGGTCCCCGGCTGATTTCATAATTGGATTGTTTTATTGTTCTTGGATTATATGAGTTCTCTGTATGTTTTGGATATTAGCCACATATCAGAGGTATTGTTTGCAAATATATTGCACCATCCAGTTGGTTGCCTTTTATTTTGTTGACGGTTTCTTTTGCTGTGCAAAAGCATTAAGGTTTGATGTAGTCCCATTTGTTTATTTTATTTTTGTTTCCTAATAAATTTAATTTAAAAACTGATGTCTCTAAAGGGTTTAATTTGTTTTCACCTATTGCAATATTTTGTATACGCCCTTGATTCACAATATGAATTCTGGGTTCGTTTGGAAAAACACATCCATTTGCCTCGGTGGAGATGCTGCCCTTCCTCCACGCTCTGGCCGAGGTGGCAGGCTGAGTGCTGAGTGCTCCCTGACTGGGGTGGTGGGCTGAGTGCTCCCTGGCCGGGGTGGCAGGCTGAGTGCTGAGTGCTCCCTGACTGGGGTGGTGGGCTGAGTGCTCCCTGACCGGGGTGGTGGGCTGAGTGCTCCCTGGCCGGGGTGGCAGGCTGAGTGCTGAGTGCTCCCTGACTGGGGTGGTGGGCTGAGTGCTCCCTGGCCGGGGTGGTGGGTTGAGTGCTCCCTGACCGGGGTGGCAGGCTGAGAACTCTCCGCGCCAGCCCACGCAGCCCTGGCTGCCACTGCAGAGCTCTGTGCAGCACCACCCCACCTCCACTCGCGCTGTCTTATCTGGCCCTGGCCCTGGCCCCAGCTGCTAGAGCTTGATTATGAACGTGTTTTTTCTGTAACTTGGTGAATGTGTCCACTCTCCCTACCTGGGCACGTGAACTGAACCATCTTTTCCTGCAGATGCACTGACAGATTCTCCCCAATTGTTTGCAGGCCCCTCTCTCTTTAAATGAAAGTCTCATCCCTTCCATTGTCCTCATGGGTCTCCCCATTGACCTGGGTGTCTCTGACGTTTTTGAGGTAAAGCTGAGCATGTTTTGGGGAGGTTGTGAGCTATTTTAAGGGCACCCAGCAACTCGGGTAAAACTGTTCCAGGAAAATCCGACTCTTGCTGACTCTAAATTCCAGCCAGGTTGGGCGGTGTCTTCTCTGGAATTTGGACCCAGTGTGATGGAAAATTCCAGCTGCTGTCCTCACAGCCATGGTCACCTAACCCATAACCGATGCCTGGATGGCCTAAGTATCTGTGTCCTGTTTCCCCCAGCCATTACCTCACCTTCCCCGCACCCCCACCCACACCCCCACCACTGCCCTGCAGGAAGCCAGGCCCCGCAGGAAGATACCCACCGCCTCATCGAAGCCCATGTAGAGGAACTGCTGGTACCACTGCTGGACGTCCGGCCGGGTCCGATCCCACAGTTGCCGCCGCTGGCGCTTCAGGCTGCCTAGGAAGCTTTTAGCTTTGCTCTCATCCACAGCCATGTCAGTTTTCTTTGGAGCAGAGGCTGAAATGGGTGAGACCCACCCCAAGGTAGAGAGGTGACTTCTTTTCTTATTGGGGGATCACTATTATACACCTCACCCGTGCCCTTCGGGGAACTCATAGAATCCAAGAACAATAAAACAATCCGATTATGAAATCAGCCTCATGGGCACGTGGGGTAGTAAGCGCTCCTGTTTGGGAACAATCACATAACAGGGCGTGGGCTGGCCTTCACCTTCTCAGGCCTGGGGTGCGAATGAAAGGCTGCTCGCTCTCTGCAGCCTCTCACCCTGCTGGGGCCAGGCCTCATGCAGAGGCGGGGCCTGCTGCTGGGCTTTGCACTGGGGAGACACAGGATGTCTGTCGCACGTGCACTGTGCACTCAGACCAGTGAACACTGGGCTCGCCTAGGAAACGGGTGAGTGGAAAGGACTGGGATGACGAGCCTAAGGGGCCGGACCAGGCCCAGCCTCGTGGTCTGGCCAGTGCTCGTGGCAGATTGCTAGGGTACACAGTGCCCCCAGGGGACCATCTCAGGCCTCCGGGCAGTTGGCTGAGTTGGGAGGGTCTTGGTGCTGGCTGAGCCATGCTTCCTCCTGTCTTTTTGTGGGGCCTCAGCTATTTAGAAGGCACCACCTCGGCAGGTGTGCCAGCGGAAGCTCTGCACCAATCTGCCCTTCTGTCTGGTTGGGCCTGTGCCTCCCACACGAAGGCTGCAAGGGAACGGGGGTGGGTGCCCTCTGTGCTCCTTGTCGCGTGGATAAACACCAGGGGGGTGTTTTTCACTCTTGTTCATGTCTTTTCCCTCGGGGCCTGTCACTGCTTTGTATACAGCAAGCGCTGCATGTGTATGTCTTGGCTTGCAATGAATAAAAGTTGAGGATCTACACCCAGGACTTGTGACCTTTCTGGAGGTTTCCTCTCCAGCCCCACCTCTGTCGGTTGGCCCTGTGAGACCTGCCACTCAGTTGTCCTTGTGGATAGGGCTGGGTGCCCAGCCTGGGGAGGAACCTAGGCCACAGAAGCGGCTGGGAATGCTGGGAAAGATGCCCAGGAGCCCCTAGCATGACAGGGGATCCCTGAGGGTGAGTGCTGGAGGTGACTTGAACCTGCTAGAGTCCCCACTAACTCAGAAGGACAAGAATAAGTTATTTCCAACAGCCAAGATCTAGAAGCAGCGCTAGTGCCCATCAGTAGGTGAATGGATAAAAAGCTGTGGTGCAGTTACACCACAGAATAATATGCAGCAGTGAAAAAGGAGCTCTTATCCTTTGGAGCAGCATGGAGGGACCCGGAGAATATTGTGCAAAGTGACATAAGCCAGTCAGAGGAAGGTAAGTATCACATGATCTCACTCATATGTGGAATCTAATGAACAAAATAAACTGATGAACAAAGTAGATCCAGAGACATGGAACAGACTGACGTATTTCCGAGGGAAGGGGTGTGGAGGGGGGAACAAGAAGAGATTAACAAAGACTTTGTATGCGTATGTGCATAGCCCATGGGCATAAGTAATACTGTGGTGAAGGCCTGGGGAGGGCAAAGGGGCAGGATGAAGGGTGTCAATGGGGGAGTGGTAGGGGGACATCTGTAATACCGTCAACAATAAAGATAAATTTTATAAAAAGAACAAGTGGTCCTAGCTGGTTTGGCTCAGTGGATAGAACGTTGGTGTGTGGACTTAAGGGTCCTGGTTCAATTCCTGGTCAGGACACATGCCCAGATTGTGGACTCAATCCCCAGTGGAGGGCATGCAGGAGGCAGCCAATCAATGATTCCCTCTCATCATTGATGTTTCTATCTCTCTCTCCCTCTCCCTTCCTCTCTGAAATCAATAAAAATATATATATATTGTTAAAAGGAATAAGTGATGAAATGTTCACATCAGAAATGTGGCCACACTTCTGAATTTCTAAGGAATAGTTAGTTTCACAGGCGAGATGAAAAGTCCAAGAGAGAGATGGCCTTCATAAGACGGCGGCACTGGCCCGATGGCTGCGGGGTGGCGGCGGGCCTGGGCTCCTCTGTTGCACTTGGCTGCTGTCCACATTTGCTTAGTGGAGCTTTTCACCAGGTGTGAGTAAGAAGCAGCTTTTTGGTTTGACCCTCCTGCCAGTAGCTAACTGGAGACAGACCGCCAGGACCGTACAGTATGTACGCATCCACCAGCTGAGCTTTGCTGAGCTCCAATGTGCTCTGACTGGTTCCAACACAAATAGCAGCAATTCACAATGCAGCACAGTCTCTTTTCCTTCTGAGTCCACACTGACAGCTTTCAGAAAAAAACCTTCAAACAGCTCCTGGCAAAAATACTTAACTAATAAAATGTCACACCATACCTCCCCAGGACAAGCTCTTCAGGCCTGCCAACCTTTTAAGGACCAAACACTTCTGGGTGCCCAGACATGACACCTAGGTGAGCACGTTGGGCATGGCCATTGCACTTTAATCCTGAGGAGAATGCAACCCTTTCCCACATGGGGTGTATTTACCTTCCCGCTTCTGAAGCATCAGCTTGAGTGTGTTTCCACTTGTGGTGCCTGAAGGAATGGAAACAGAGGTCAGGTTCAGTGTGGCACTGTACTCTTCAACTCCTCGAATGTGCAAATCAGTTGGAAAAACCCACTATGTGTGCCCATCTTGATTTGGCAACTTGATGCTATTACACTGTTTTTAGGCTCGTGGCGTTCCCTGTTGTACAGAAAAAGCAGTTCAGGCTGCCCATGGCCCAGACTAGAGGCAATGCCTGTGGCTGACCAAGGGCATTATGACACTGGCTAGTCCCTGGAAAAGTGACCTTGTTCTTTCAGCCATTACGTCTTATTATGAGGGCCAACTGCCTGTCCTAGGTCCCTTCTTGCAGACTTTCTCTCTTTATGACACAGTGGGTGGAAGTGTCCCCCACCCCAAATTCAACGGCACCTGAACCCTCTGAATTGAACTCATCTGGAAATAGGGTGTTTGCAGACTGATGAGTAGAGCTCTCGAGGCTCTATAACACTGAATCGAGGGCGGGCTCTACATCCCGAGACCGTGTCCTCACAGGAAGAGGAGACAATGCAGAGAAGGGCCGTCAGAGGACAGGCAGCAGAAATGGGAGCCCTGCTGCCACATGCCCATGCCTTTGCCCTCTCACAATCCCGCCCAGTTTCGTAGCTTGGCCCGATTACCTCAGAATCAGGCACTACTTGCACCGTTTGCTCTGGCTTTCATTCGCCTCTAAACATGTTTTTAAGCAGCCTGATCATTTCAATGGAAAACAACACGTCTGGCCTGATAGAATGCCCTCCACGTGTGGGGACCTGTCAGCGCCTCTGATCCCTAAGTGCACATGTAAGTAGACAGCTTGGTCTCTGAAGGGAAACAGCCCCTGGGGAAGCCAGCCTCAAAGGAGGGAGCCCAGTGCCTTCAGGTGTAAGGAGCTAGTTTGGTCCCAGGATGGAGACAGGCCTGGAGGTGGGTACGTAGCCTCCCTCTCCATGGACAGGCCCCAAGGTCGTGCTTCTATCTGCAAGGGTACAGCTTTCTGGGAAAAGAAGCCATAGCTTTTCCAGACTCTTAGAGTGTCTGGGACCCAAATGAGACTAAGAACCAACCCTGCTTAAAGAATTTACTAGGTAGGTGAGGGGGGAACATTTGTAGGAAAGGTCACACTCCGGCTGCCCACAGCTGCACTTTTCCTGCAGGTGTGTTTCATTGGCATGCCTAATGTTTACAAAATTTGAATTTGGTAATTGTCATTCGACACCCCTGGTCCCCAGGGCACTCCTCTGACCCCCTCCAAGCATTTGAACTTAGTGATACCCAACTGCCTCTAGAGTAGATGTGCCAGCGGGGGAGCTGGTTTGGAAGAATCTCAAGACCACCCTGAAGGACTGGGGTGCAGGTGGTGCTGCTCCCACATCTGCCATAGGAGGCTGGGTCTGCAGGACAATGGGCTCAAGCAGTAGGGCAATGTGTAGCAGCCTATGAAAGAACCCAGTGGCTTTCACTGTCTATGTGTGCATCAGTCTACAGTGATTGACTGTTTAAGAAGCAATTGCAACTGCAGGCTGCATTCATAACTGGGTAGCATCTGCAGAAAGAAGCAATTGTCTGGTCTCTGTTTCGTCCGTACTCTGATGGGACCAGCCGTCTACTCAGAACAGGTGACTTTCAGAAGAGCACAGAGACCCGGAGTTGTCAGACGAGAGAGGACAGGGCACAAACACGTGTTACATGAGAAACAGTGAAAGAATGTAGATGTTTCACCTCGAGAAATAAAATTCTGGGAGGAATGCTACGGCTCTGAGGGGCCATGGAGCCATAAATTAGGACATGAAGTAAGGTTCCCAACAGCTGGACAGCCATGCAACACTGATCTAGGTCACATCACGAGTTGCTGAGCAGAAATCAGCAGAGATGAGCACTTGAGGAGGCTGCCACAAGACGGATGGCTTTTAAATGAAGAAATCAATGAAAGCATTTCCTAAAGCAGACAAGTGTGTTCCTTGGCAGCAACACTAGCATCCATCACTATCATAACATTTGTCAATCTCCTACAACTCGTACGGGATTAAGTCCCTCCAATGCTTGCCTTCCGTAAAAGCGCTGAGCAATGAATGAATGAAATGTGGTCTGATATCAAAATAGACAAGAAGCTTAAGCATGTGCCAGGAGGCTGCAACTTCTCGCAGCAAATGTGTCACCACTGCTCCAGACTCAGTCTCCCTACTTCTCAGCAATGCAACTGGAAGCACGGGCTACCCCATACGTTATGAATTGTCAGTGTCGCCACTGTGCCAATGACTACACACCGTATGATCGGACCCCACGCTAACTTTGTTTGAAGAAAAAAAAACAAAGAACTAGTGAATAACCATGATTCTTTTCTGTGTATAGATTTTTGTTTTTTTGTTTTTACCCCAGCACGGTCAGTTCCTATTTCTAGACTGTGATAATTGGCACTTCTGAGTTTGTGAAACCCAGTGACCTGACATAGATCTCCTAGCAGGTTCAGAATTGCAAGATGTCCCTTTGGTCAATTCACTAACTGATCGAGAGGGCGATGATCATTTTTTCTGTTACATGTTTTTGAGTGTCACAAAGAGCCACCAAGGGGACTCTACACAGATATAAAGATTTTCATTTTATGCCATAAGAAAGTTCCCATTGCAGCTCAGCGATGTTACTGTAATGTCCTCCGACTCCACTCACTGTGTGGTTGGTATGATGACGTGAAATACAAGCCCTGAGGAGGAATGACTGGCTTACAGCCAGTGCTCACTCTCTCTGCTGGGATGTGCTTCTTAGAACAGGAGGAACAGGGGCACCAGGCAGATCAATGATGTAAAGGGAATCACTGGCCCGTCTCCCTGGAGGTTGTGATGTGGGACTGCACTCACCCTCCCCACTAGAACAGGCCCCCGCTCTTCTAAGGACCCCAGCTCCAACCTTCCAGCTCGGCTGCACTGCATGCCTCCTCCTGCCCTCCCCCAAGAACTTGGTTTCCTCAGCTGCTTTGAGTGAGTAAAATGCAGAAATGAGCCACCCAGGGTCTTCCCTTTCCAGCACAGTGCCCAGCTGCTCTGCAGTGGGAAAAGCACCAGCCTCAGGTCTTAGACAAGTGGCCCACACCTTCCAGCCCCTTAGCAAGAGATGTGGGCTCACGGGGCCTGCCTCGCTCAGCTGTGAGCGGCAGAGGCCCTCCTGCAGGCAGTTGGACACCAGTGAGCCAGAGGGGCACAGGGAAGCTAGGGTGTCCGGACAACATGTAGTATTTCAGACTGCCTTTCTTAGGGTGGGGTGGGCGGCCCCCCAGGGTCCAGATGTCTCTCTGGCCCTCGCTCAGACTCAGAATGGATGCCTTCGCCCCCACTCCTCCCCATCTCCCTCCCCTGTGCCCTGGCATCGCCCCACTTACTTGGGCCCAGGCACAGCAGCAGGAACAGCGCCAGCACTGTGGCAGCCAGGATGGCGGGCCACGCAGAGGAGGAGGCCATGCTGCACCCGCGGGCAGGAAGGATGCACTGGGCTGGCCGAGGGAGGGAGGACCGGCGGGAGAGCTGTGGCCGGCAGGGTGGGTGCGGCTTGTGTCCTTTCGGGGAGGGGCCTGACCGCGGCAGGGTGCCAGCGGGCAGCAGTCTGAGCAGAGGCTCTGAGTCCAGCTCTCTGGCCAGGATGCTCAGGATGCAGGCACCACCGAAGACCTGGCAGGATGCAGCTAAGTGGGCGAGGACCCCCGGGAAGGATGGGAAGTGGATTGTGGACTCCTGCCCAGGTCCCCCTCTCCCCTCACAGGTCCCCCTCTCCCCTTCATCCCTCTCGCCCCAGCCTGGCCGCTGGCTGCTGCGCTGGCCACGCACTCTGCACTGTTGGCTTAAAAAGAGGCCTCTGGAATTTCCTTAATTCCCAAGCTGCACGCAAAGATGCCTTTGGCAGCCATGTGTTTGGAATACTTTGAAAGCCTCCACAGTCTGGGTCCAGAGCTGCCATCCAGGAAAACATCGCACTCCCCAGCCGCTGGAATAGAAGGCCTTTCAGAATCCAGGACCGGTGAGCTGTAGGTGTCCACAGGCCAGAAGTGCCCACTGTGTGCTCAGTGACCCACATACAAGGGACATTACAGGAAGGCCAGCCAGGCCTGCACAGATACCAGCTACGGGGACCCAGCTGACCTGGGCCTCACCTAACTTGCCCCTAGGCCTGCCCACACGAAGGTGGCAATGTTGAAATTACCTGTAGGGCTCTCCCTCTAGGACAGCAGTCGCCAACCTGTGGGCCATGAAGTCCAAAAGGCTGGTGACCGCTGCTCTAGGATCTGTTCCGAACTCAGGTGATGGTCTCTTTCGTTTATCTCTTGCTGGCTGTTTGCACCTTCCAGGGCTACCTGCTCACTGTCCACCAGGTAACTGGCCTTGCAGGCAGTGGGAGTTGTCTGCCGGCAGCCAGGAAGAGTGTGTTAACACTGAGCGAGAAAGGACACACAGTGGCGGGTGAAGGAAAGGTGGGAAGTGGGTCTGACAGAACCACAAGAACTTGGTCTGCACCAGTTTCCAGAGAGAAACAGAAAGACAAGGCTACACATCAAATGATTGTGGGGAGAATCTTATAAGCCCTTGGAGAAACTCTCGGGTAGGAGGTCAGGTTAAGAAAAAACAAAAACAAACAAAAAAAAAAAAACGAGCAAAACAAAACCCAACCAGAAAATGCAATGTACCTACTTTCGCCCAAGGACAAGAAATCCATTATTAGGAAGAAAATTAAAGCAACAGAAGGTTGAAGTTCCCTTTGGATTGGTGTAGAACATGCAGTGAAGATATGAATTATAATCTCTTATTTGTCCTGTGAAGACCACCGCCCTTTGTGTCAAGTCTCCACCAGAATTCGCTTCTCATTTAAAACTTTTAAAACATTTAAAAACTTGGTCTCTTAACCAGAATCTGATTGGAATTGGCTTCATGGAACCAGAGGATGGCAGCCACCTCCCAGCCTGGTTTTCTCCTTCCATCTTTGGGAGCAGCCCACAGAGTGTGCCCTCTGCCCATCCTCCCCCCCTCCCATACACTTGAAAATGCAGCGGCGATGTTAGTTTTTGTTAATTCAGAGCCCAGCGGGGGTTGGGTGGTGGGGGAACATCTGCTTTAACCAGCTCATACAGAATTTGAAGACAAAGTAATATTGAATCCTAGTTTTTAATGGGCCATATAAAAATGCTCTGATTATTGCTTCATTAGTGAATTGGTAGGACAAATCAAGGGTCCTGCAGAAAATTATCTAAACTAATAAAAGCGGAATAGTAAAATTAACCGTTTCTCCGGGACACCCAACAGCCAATCAGAGCTACTGTATGCAAATTAACCCAGCCAACATGGTGGCCGCCACTCACGGACCTGAGTAAACATTTAGGCAGCGTCCCTTGCAGCAGGAGCGAAAGTGAAAACACCTGCGTGCTGGCTCCTTAGCCTTGCCTGACGCAAAACACACATTTGCAACACATTTGCAACATAATAAGCTGGGCCTGAGTCTAAGAATAACAACATTGTGTCATTATAGAAGCCGGGAGGTGAGGCAGAGAGGAGGCTTTGTAGGCCGGCTCAAAGGAACAGTACATCAATTATAGGAGATAAACAAACCCCAGAAACCTGCGTCCAGCCAGTCTTGCTGGGACATTGGGTCAATGGGAGCTGTGGGCAGCCTTAAAGCCTGAAAACACCAATCAACCCATCACCCACGCTGGCCACAACCCAGTGGGGTGAGGGACGTTCCTGGAGGGCTTGGCTAGCCTGCTCACAGCCATCAGCCCCTCACCCAGGCTGGTCAGGCACGCCAGCAGGTGGACATCCCCAGAGGGTCCCAGACTGTGAGAGGGCACAGGCCAGGCTGAGGGACCTCCCAAGTGCACAGAGCAGCTGCAGGGCGGAACAGCGCAGGACCCAGGACTGGTGCGTGGGAAACAGGCGGCAGGGTTGGAGGGCACCGACAAGCGGGTAAGAGGCGGCAGGGGGTCGGTGGCCTGCTGGTGGGCTTCCCAGGCCCTTGGAGGGGCATCGGGGAGCAGGTAAGAGGTGGCAGGGGGTCAGTGGCCTGCTTGGTGGGCTTCCCAGGCCCCTTTCAGGGCACCAGGAAGTGGGAAAGCAAGGTGGCGGGCCGGGA
>PVJC01028734.1:0-22362 GCA_004026665.1 Murina feae | reverse complement strand
TCTCCGAGGATCCCAGAGGCACTCCCCCTCACCCCCCAGTAATGTCGCCCAAATCCGCAGGCATATGGAAGACCCCTGAGCATCATTGCTGCCCGTTAACTTCACTCTTGCGACACCCTAGGGCTTCCAATACATGTCATTCTGTGTCATTCTCCCTCTGAGAGGCGCCCAGGAGGGTCCCCTGGCGCAAGATCGGTCAAATCAGGCAGCGAGGGAATGTTTTAGGAAGGAGCAGAAGCTGGGCGGAGGCACTAGGCCGGGGCTCCGGTCCTTGGGCGCCTAGTCCCGCTGCAACATTCACCAGGAAGGTGATGTCAGCGGCTCTGACTTACATAAGAAGCTTCCCGCGTTGCTGCAGCAGCTGCACTGGTGCGCGGCGTGGTGGCCTGGAGCGTGCGGGGAGGGGGAGCTTTAGCTGCATCCTTCCCGGGAACCTCTGCCCTGTAGCCCAGCTCTCAGATTGCCCACCCCCCCCCACACACACAGAAAAAAGAAAAACCTCTGTGAACCCCACCCCGGGAATTGGCTGCTTTTCTGCAATAACAACAATAATAAGCCTAATGAAGAAATGATGTGCGCGATAGGTTTTAGCAGCTATAAAAGACCCGGAGTTGGGTTAATGACTGGTTGTTTCAAAGGGCAATTCCGGGGATGAGTTCTGGAAAGAATTAGGACTGCCGTAGGCCAAGTCGTATTTTACTTTTGGGACTTGAAATGAGCACTTTAATCCTGCCTCCCTTTTTACCTCAAACCACACAGCAGGGACAGCCCCTTCACTTTCAACGGTGCTGATATCTGGGGAGTGCGGTTGGGGTGAGTGGTGATTTTACTTCAAAAGAACCGGAGGGAAGTTTTGCAGACTGTTGAGTGGTGCGTACATTTCCCGTGTGTGTGTGTGTGTGTGTGTGTGTGTGTGTGTGTGTGTGTGTGTGTGTGTGTGGTGTGTGACACACACTGCTCTTTAAATTAGGTTTCACATGAGTTAAATTCAGTGCTGGAGCAGATTGGGTCCCCTTCTCTCTTTTTTGAGAGGCAGCAGTGGGCACTTATGTATATGGGTTTTTGACACAGTCCTTTTAACTGTTTGGAGTACAAACTAATGGTTAATGGAGAAAAGAGAACTTTTTTAATGTGTGCACACAGTCGATGAATATAGACTCTATGTGTATTTATACATCAATAAATAAATAATTCCAGGGATGGACGTAAAAATCTATTATTTTTTAATTTTTCTGAACTATCATCTCCACACTTCATGTCCAGACCTCCATTTAGGAGAACACTGTTCTTGCTTGATGTCATAGAAGGCATTACCTTTGGAAGGTAAGGCACAATAGTGTGTCATAGTTGGGGTTACACAGAGACCAGGGTTTCTCTGTAAGTGGTTTATTTAAGAGGGCAGCTGGAAAGCACAGGGAGAGAGTGTAGAAGTGGGACAGTGTAGGGAGGAAAACTCATGCACAGTGTGAGCTTAGGTACCAGTGTGGGCAACCAGCATTCAATACAGCACACTCCTCAGAAATGTTCCACTGAGGAGTAAGGAAGAATATTTATTTACCAACTTCTACCCCTCACTGAGGGAAGGTAGAATCTGGAGTATGACTTCCCTGGTTCCCCTGGCCTACTCTATGTTAGAGCTCAGCCTAGCTGAGTTAGGAAAGGTAGAGAGATAGGAAAAGCCTAGGGATTATACAGGAATGTCTGCAGGGGGCCTGTGGGAAGGGCAATGGGTAGACTACCAGTGGCTTCTATCTGCTACATTATACATCTTCCTTTAGCATTGCTCATGGCCTAGGGGAGTTTCAAGGGAGTGACCCACATACCCTTTCCTTTCCCTTTGAAGGTATCTGGGTGACTCCATACTCCTTCCCACCAGGATCACCATTCCCCATGCAGTCTTCATGTTGCTTCATCCTTGGACAGCTTTCTTCCCATTGCCCTGAGACAGGCTCAGGGTGGGGAAGGGGTGACAGTTTGCAGGGGTGACATGATCTGACATATACTTTAGTAAAGTCACTCTTGAGGCAAGTCTGAAGACTGGTAAACCAGTTAGTATGACAGGTGATGGTGCCTAGGACTAAGGAGGTAGCTATAGACATACCATCTATACACAGAGTTCCCCAGTAGGACTGAGTTCTAGTTGCCCACAGTGGTGACTTACTTGATAATGCACCATGTATTTTCTGCCTTCATTCCTTTCTCCTTCTCACTTTCTCACTCACCTATGGCTGGTTCCTGGGGACACTTCCCACATAAACTACTTGTAGTTGAACTTGCACTCACAGGGTCTGGGGGAACCCAGGTCAAAACAATTTGTTTCATCTTTGAACTGTGAGGGCAAAGACTTAGGGCCAGAAGTATGGTAGAGGTGATGTTTCTTTTTCCTTAAAGTCTTTCTCCAGAATTATTATACTAGCCACATGCCTGACCCCTCCTAGGTGTTCTGCAGTAGATCTGGAAATAACTTACTATCCTTTAGAATAAACTTTGGTGCTTTAGGAGTGTGAGGAGCATGGGAGGAACTCAAGTCTAAGATGATGAAGTTACACCACCTTAGTTCCTCAGTGGTCCATTGGCCAACCTTTTAGAGTACTGTTTATCATCCTGTGGAATGAGGTCAGTGACGGCTCCAGGAGATGCAAGCTTCCATATTTGAGAAGCATAATTTTTGCCTAAGCAGTCACAGAAACTGCTAAACATGGAAAGAAACTAGGAAGTCACATATTGGGTGAATTCGTCATTTTGGTTTGGTATGGTAATGCTAATCAAGGGTTCATTCTGCTTTTGGAAGGATGCTCCTTTTCCTCCCCATTCTGTTCATTCTACTACATGCAAAAACCATTTACAAACTGATTCATGTGGGGTATTTTTTAAAAATTTTCAGTAACTGTGCTTAGGTTTCTTTTCCTCCTGTCTCCGCTCAGCGAATTTTTTTGAGGCATTATGAGACTCTAACAGCTCCACTGAAAGGTGCTTTTAAAACAATCATAGAACAACTGAGAAGAAAGCAATCTTCAAAGGTTAATATTTCATGGTTATAATTTTCTCATAGCAACACATTTCTTTCTAGACTTTACTTGTTGTACTGGATTGGGCTCTTAAATCAAAACTACTGAACTACTTTACCTAGGAAATCCTTGAGATTCTTGTTGGGCTGATATTGCTAAGATAGTAACAATCTCTCTCTCTCTCTCTCTCTCTCTCTCTCTCTCTCTCTCTCTCTCTCTCCCCCTCCCCCCCATCTGAGGACATGTTCCCATTGATTTTTAGAGAGTGGAGGGGAAGGGGAGAGACAGAGAGAAACATTAATGTGGAAGGGACACATCCATTGATTGCCTCCCCAACAGGGCCTGGGCCAGGATCAAGCCTGCAACAGAGGCACATGCCCTTGACTAGAATTGAACCTGGGACCCTTCAGTCCTCAGTCTGATGCTCTATCCACTGAGCAAAACCTAGGACAAGATTTATTTCTGTTTGTAGAGATCTTTTCCACACAATGCCATCAGGAAAGTATAAATTCCACATAAACTCTCAGAAACATCTTCAGTCTCAGAGCTTCTAGTCTACATTTAATTCGTATTACATTTAAAATGCCATGGTATATGAAATTTCTCCTATTGTCCCATGTTAGCCCAAGAATCTTAAGGATCCATTTGACTTCATATAATGCTTTATAATTTTATCGACAAAGACAATTTCAAATGTGGGAATTTTGTTTTGACAGATCAGTTTAATTTCTTTTTACTCTATTAAAATACTGGAACATAAGATTTTGTAGGACACTATTACAAATTATGGGAGAGTATGCCTGGAACAAACCATCAATCAGAAACACTCCTAAAAGTTCTTTTTGCATCAAGAATTTCTCATGAATCACATCTTGATAATAAGTGAAAATAAAAAATGATGAAGTAAGAATAGTTTCTGAATGTAAAGCTCTCATTTTAGGGCCCAAATTTATTGAAACAAGGTTTTGGAGAGCCCTCCTACCACACCACAAGCCCACAAAGGACAGCAACCCTATCTAGCTCATCTTTTTGAATGACAAAGACAGGTATGACAACTTTTTGTTTTTGATATTAATGTCCATCTCTCAATCCATTAGTAAACCTGAGAAGGTTTGGGTGTACTGAAATAGGAATCTGAGGACTCATGCATCCATATGCTGAAAAATTAATTTATTATAACATTCCTAAGTCCTTCCAAGTGAAATTAACCAATATAAAATGAATTTAATAAGAGCTGGAGAATCTTGGGATTTTAGAGTTGGGAAAGACCTTAGCACCCATTGAATCCAATCTTCCAACCAGGGTGGAATTCTTTTTAAAGATGTCCCAAATGGCAACCAATCTGGTTTCCATGCCCTCTAAGATACCCAGGAGTGAGAAGTGGCCATCCCCACCCCAAATTTATTGCTGAATTATTCCTGTTCTGAAACAATCCTTATCTACACTAAGACTAAATCTGTCCTTTTGTCATTCCAGCTTTTAGTCTTAATTCTGGTGGCTGGAGCCATATGGAAGCTGCTTACAATCTCTTATCCAGGATATCTTTTAAGTGGCTAGAGGTTACTTTGTCCCAAGTAAAACAACTTTAGTTCTTTCAACCAGGCCTCTTAATGCCAAGTTTCCTGTTTTCTCTCACACTGATTGCCCTCTCCCACAGGTGCAGAGCATGAATGGAGCCATTCCTTCATTCATATAAATGTTCCACTAGGACTAAGATGACCCTTCTTTTTTAACCATTGCAGAATACTGTTGATGCATTATTGCTCTTATGGCCCAACAAACTCCTTTCCTTTATAGTGGCAGTTCTTTTATATGAGGTTTCCTTTGTTCCATTGTGCAGTTGGTATTTTGAACTTAAATTTCATAAGACTCTCCATTGTCTCTGTTAAATTGAATCTTGCTTGCTTTGCTCTTTCACTTCTAATCAGTCATGATGGTTTAAAATCTTGATTCAATGTGTCAGCTAGTGCCACAGCATTTTGCTCTCTGCAAACATCATAAACATGATTCTAGCCCATCACCCACATCTTTGATAAAACTGTTGTTCAGATGGACTGAAAGCCAGATCTCATTGGCAGGCAGTAGTACGTCTATTAATCAACATTCATTGGGTACTATTATTGCAGCATTCACAAATGCTCCCCCATAGTCCCATGAAACCACATTTCTCCACCTTGCCCACAAGATCTATCATCATAAGTGATTGTCAAATGGTTGCTGAAAACAAGATACCATATGTCTGTAATATTTCTTTGATCTTCCAGTCTAATGACCCTACTCAAAAGGGAAATGAGGTTAGTCTGGCTCAAACTGGACTCCCAGCCATCAGAGAGGCCATTTAAATTTTCTTGTATATAATGGATAAATACTTTATTTTGGAGGATATGCTTTGGTGTTTTGGCCATAGAATGATTGCACTATAGGACTTCAAGGGATTCTCTGGGTCCTAGAGTCCATTTGCCCGAGTCCAAAATGCATGGTTTGTTAAAGGCAGAGAATCAGAGTGATTATACCTTTCTTTCTTTTATGATACCTGGTGGGAACCTTATGCCCTTGTTTCTTAAGGAAAGGTTTGGAATTCATGACCTTTGTAGTTTCCTTGGGCTCAGATTGAGTAAGGTTGGCAAGTGTCCATTTTATCTAATTGTTGAGAAGCAAGTATGTGGTTTAGAGTGTGGATTCTGAAATTAGACACTAGGTGTTCAAATCCCAGCTCCACCCCTTCAAAGCGGTATTACTTTGGACAACTTACTGAATATTTATTTTCCTTTGGAATGGAGATAAAAACCATACCTATTGCATCAGGTTATTGACAGGATGCAAGGAGTCAAGGTGCATAGTACTGAGAACTGTGCCTGGCAATAGTGAATCCCTGGTAATTATTTGCAGTTATTTTATTGGTATTGTAATTGGATCATGCAGAGTGGGAGGCATGCGTAAATTTTTCCAAGTAGGTGAAAACCTTTCTAAATCTGTGAAATGCTGGGTCAGGGGGAAAGAGATAGCTGACCAAGCAATGCTATATCCCTCTGCATGGTCAGATGACTATCAAGATTTCAGTGTTCTTTGTGTTATGCAGGCCTCTTTTTGGTATGCAAAGAAGTATAGAAATTAAAAAACATCAACCAATAATCTTATCATCCAGATTCATTCATTTATTATATGCCAGGCACTATTCTAAGCACTTGGAATTCATCAGTGTTCAGGAAGTTATAAAGAATTTATAGTAGAGAAAGATTAGACCATGAACAAAAAACATGACACAGATATTTAACATAATTACACATAATTTAAAGAGATCACAGAACATGTTAGGAGATAGTAAGTTATGGGCGAAAAGAAACTAGAGCAGGGTGAGAGCAATGCAGAAGATTGGAGTGGGGTTATCATTTTAAATGGGAAGCAGCATTTTAGGGAAGATTGGAAAGAGGTGAGGGAGTTAATGATGTCAGTAGCTGGAGAAAGAGCATTCCAACAGAAGGAACTACAGCTAGTGCAAAGGCCCTGAGGTAAGAGCATGCCTGGTGTGATAAAGCAATGGTAAGGAGGCTGACATGGTGGTTGTGGAGTGAGCAAGGAGACAGGGAGGAGAGGAAGTCAGGAAGGTGGGGTGGAGGGCTGCTCATGTAGGGTCTAGGAGGCCTTTGTGAAGACTTTGCTTTTTGCTCTGAAGTGAAATGGGGACTCATTGGAAGGATTTAGTCTAGTAGTGACATGATTAACTTAGAGTTTAAAAGGATCACTTTGGCTGTTGTATAGGGAAGAAACTGTGGGGGCAGGGTAGAAGCAGGGTGACTAAGTACAATAATTGCTCTGGCAGTTATCCTGGTGGGAGATGGTGGTAGTTTGGTGGAAATAATGAGAAGAGGTTGGATCCAACTTAAGGATGTTGACATTTTCTGTTTTATGTTTAAGGCTAGTCAATTCTCAACCCACACAAAAGAGCATAAAAGTTGAGAAGTAAAGGAAAACCCTCCTTTATTCTTACTGGGCCAGTCTTGCTCCAAAGGACACCACGTTATAATATGCTGTGATCCTTCTAGGAGGAGCAAAAGAGAATTCTCACATAGGTCTAATGTGTTTTGTAAAGCCACATCTGATATTGAGGAAATAGGCACTTCTAGAATCTTGTTGATTAATCTTACTTTGCTGTCTTGGGAAAATTTAGAAGTTGTTCTAAAGGAAATTCTGATTCAAAATC
Organism: Murina feae; assembly: GCA_004026665.1. NCBI lineage: Eukaryota > Metazoa > Chordata > Mammalia > Chiroptera > Vespertilionidae > Murina > Murina feae. Next base: position 15,153 of record PVJC01028734.1, on the reverse strand, counting down.
AATGTATAATTTCCATACAGTGTAATGTATGGATCATAATTGTGTAGTTTGATGAGTTTTAACAACTGTATGCACCTCTGTAACCCACATTCCTATTAAGAGAGGGACAATTCCCTCACTTCAGATAGATAACTTCTTGAGGTAGAAGAGCAATATTTGAACTCTGGTGCTCTCATGCTATTCCCTGCCAGAACTGTTGGGTTTATATGGACATGGGAGAAAATGTTTCTACATGAACTTCTGGACTTTACATTAGGACCAGTCTAAGAACTATGGATTCCATATATGAGATTTGCAGAGGAACAAACTTCCAGTTAGAAGATAAATAAGTTCTGGGGATGTAATGTATAGCATGGTGATCATAGTCAGTAATAATGTGTTGTATATTTGAAAGTTTCTAAGAGAGTAGATCTTAAATGTTCTCATCACAAGAAAAAATTATAACTCTGTGTGATGACAGATATTAGCTAGACTTATTGTGGTGATCATTTCACCATATATACAAATATCAAGTCATTATGTTGTATACCTGAAATTAATATAATGATATATGTCAGTTATATCACAATTTAAAAAAGATTGAGAGGGAAAAAAGATTTCCAAGACAATTGGAATAGTGGAGTTTCTTCTCTTTGGTCTGATGCTACTGAGCTGTTTATATCATCTGAATGCTCAACTTTAGGGAGGACTCATTTGGGACAAGGATAAGAATTTGGCCTCAGAGACCCCAGGCATAATTTAGAAGTAGAAGTTTTTCTAAGAGAAAGCTAAAGTAACATTTAAAAAGACATGGGAAAAATAACTTGTTACTTTTACACAAGTTGCTAAGTGGCAGGGAATACTAATTTGTAACTGTGTTTTTAGCTTATGCTGATGCTTGGAGCCTGGATGAAGGATGAAGAAAGTTCTTTAAAATTTGATTTCTGATTATTATATCTGAGTGCATTTAAATTTGTGAAAGAAACCCATTATACAGTTTGGCTACTTTTGATTTTTAATACTAAACATCTAAGAGAGGGAAAAACTAGTATCTATGAGGAAGGATGACAGCCAGTGAGACATAATGTTCATTAGAATATAATATCAATATTTATGTTTCTCTCCAGTGTGCATCTGGACGCTGTTCCTCAAGCCTATATTTATATTTTAATAATGTGAGTAAAGCTGTATTTCCCTTTTTAATTTCACATCAGAGTTTTGCTGCCTCAGCCAGTTCCCTCCTCACCCCTGAAGACTTCAATTGCAAGATGGCACATGTTTATTGAGAGGTCGATTCTAGAGATTAACTTTGAGGAGAGGAAAGTTCAGCATGAATAAATACTTCAGAAATCCTTTTCCATGTGAAAAGCCATAAGGCTTTCTGCTTCACAAACAGGAGAGACAGATGCTTCAGAGTTTGGGGTAACATGGGCAAACCGAGGAAGAGATACTGGGAGGGATGCCCTGGAAAGTTTTCTAACAGTTTCACTTGCGTTAAATACCTTCAGTGTGAGAGAGAAGATGTTGGAACCCTGCTCAGGTATCAGATGTCACTGGTGCTCATCTGGCAAGGTTTTAGCCTTTGTTAATCAAAATTAAATCCAATTTCACAAAGCAAAATACATTACACAAGGTTGTGCTTGTGTGGCTTTATTTTAACCCTTTGCCTCATATTCTAAGACCAGCAAATCTCAGGTAGTGATGGGATAGGAAGTGGTAGTGAGAAATGTGATTCACTTACAAATATATTTGAAAAAAAGGCAACGAGCGGCACTATTGGCCTGTCAGTATAACTTTGGAGGCCTTTGGGTTTTTAAAAATTGTTATATCAATTCAAAGTTTTAATTGTTGTTGGATGAGGAGGGCAAAAAGAAAAACAAAACTCAAATAATCAGAGACACTCTCTTTTACTTCTCAGCTTATATTTTTCTCTGTACACTTTTCTGTGGCCTGATCAGCTTTGTTGGATCAAGCCCTGCACTTAGGAAGCTACCTGGAACCAAAAGAGTACATTCAATCTTTCTCTCTCTGTGTGTGTGTGTCTCTCTCCATATATAAATTATGTATATGTATATATATAAAAGTTTAAAGATCTGATTATAACATAAATATAGCAATGTGCACAAATCATAAGTGTACATCATCTGGAATAAGAAACATTTGCAGCCCTCTAGAAATTCTGCCACTGTTCCACTCTAGTCATATGTTCCAAAGAATGGCCATTATCCTGATTTCTAACATAGATTACTTTGGCCTGTTTTGGAATCAGTATATGCTTTTTTTGTATCTGGGCTTTTGCTCTAAATTATATTTTTTGCCCCATTTATGTTGTTGCATGTAGTTGTAGTTCATTTGTTTCATTCCCATATAGGATCTTTTCATGTAAATATAACATGATTTATTTGTCCATTTTATTATTGATGGCCATTTGGAGAATTTCCAAATAATGCTGCTATAAACATGCTAGTGCCTGTCTTTTGGTGAATGTACCTACATATTTTTGTTGGGCAAAAAGTACCCAAGTTGTAGTTTTACAAAACTTTCTCCTTCATTAAGATACATCAAGACTGTAACAATGATTGTCCTTATTCCTTGCTCTCCCTTGACTTTTGGACTAAGCAGGAGTTTTGTTCTGCTTTTCTGTAATGTAAAGATTATCTCTGGTCCTGACTGGTTTGGCTCAGTGGATAGAGCGTCGCCCTGCGGACTGAAGGGTCCCAGGTTCGATTCCGGTCAAGGGCATGTACCTTGGTTACAGGGACATCCCCAGTAGGGGGTGTGCAGGAGGCGGCTGATTGATATTTCTCTCTCATGTATCTCTCATCGATGTTTCTAGCTCTCTATCCTTCTCCCTTCCTCTCTGTAAAAAAAAAATCAATAAAGTATATTTAAAAAAAAAAGATTATCTCTGATCACTAATGACAAAGTTTGGGGGTCTGAAATGGAGGAAATGTGATATAATTAAAAGAACTCCCCTGCCCTCTGTTAAATTAAAGCATGGTTATGAGACCTTTTGATTCTCAGACGAAGGCTCTTCGCACAGCCATGTTTCAAATCACTTGCAAACTCTGTTTAATCGGAGGTTGACATTTGAATCTTTATTGGCACTGTTTCAGCTCTTCCTCTGTCAGGAGAATCCTTTTGGATTTTCAAATTGCTTCCTTTCCTTGAGGGAGGGAATGGAGGAGGAAGAGTGATGAGTTCTCTAATCACCTTGCTGGATTAGCCTTAGAGCTATGGGAGAGTTGCCTTTTCTAGTTGTCCCTATCAAGGTTTTATGGAAAATCTAGGCAAAACAGAACTCCTCAGGAGAGAAGGGGGAGGCCTTTCCATTCCCCTGACAGGGTCTCTGTTCTTGTGGCTCTGTTTTCAGAATCTTGGATATCTGAGCCACAAAGTAGCAACCCTGGCTAGACAGAATTGTGTGGATTATGGAAGTTGTAAAGGCCTCAAGCAAATTCTAAAATTGCCCACAGGACTTTCTTTCAAACCCCTGACATAGACCCAGCTTCCCAGATGCCTTGGCTGAGGTTTGTAGTCCTGGACTCAATGAGTGGTATAACCACCCATCCTTCCCTTATGCCTCATCGGCCCACAGTCTTCTCACTATTTGTTTTGAAATGACCATGATTGGAGAACTGAGGAGGTGAATGTTTCAGCCTGAGCCTTCCCCTCTAAGCATCCTGGGAATGTCTGAAACACTTTTGAGGCCCAGGCAGCCCCCACGGCTGCCTTGTGTTTTGATGGAACGGTTGGTTCACTTTGGGTGTGAAGATGTGTGAAACCTTTACAGTTAAGTCTGAAAAATGGTTGTGAGAAGCCCCCAGGGAACCATGCTGCTGAGTGACACACACCTGGACCTTCTAAAGTGAGGTTTTATGATAAATTTGAACACAGTTTTAAACTTTACTATACTTTGCTTCATTCCTTTTTCTAACTAGAGAATAGGTGAGCTGATTTTTCCATGAGAGAGCTGCTTTGGACCATTAACCTACATTGTTTTCAAATGTAAAGGTGACTATGTAATTGAGTTTTGGCTTTTAAGAACTGGAGGCTATAGTGAGGCAGCTCTGTGAAGTTGGAGTTGCAGGTGGGATTGGTGGGGGGAGGATATGCTTTCCTTTACTCACCAGGTGTGAAATGCAAAAGAGCTTTGTGCAGAATATGAGACTTTTAAAAATCCAGATGTACTCTGAGGACCTGAGTAACTCTTACTTAAACCTGCCGCTTGCCCAAGTTGTCATTCTCTTCTGTAGGGTATGGCTGACACCACAGCCTATAGTATATTCTTCTTCACCCCTTTGACTTTTTCCTGTAGCCAGCTCTGCCCCAAGTTTTCAGAAGATGGCTGAATTTTTTTTGTCTCAGATGATTGAGTGTTATCAAGGGGATTCTTCTAAACATGTCCAGGCAGACATCAAATAAATCCACACACACATGCATGCACCCCCCCTCCTCCCCCTTACACATACCATTAACATTTACTGTGTGACTGCTTTCTGTAGTATTCTCTCACCTTATTTCACAAGCCCCTCAAAATTCTGTGTTGGAAATATGATATTCTTTGGGTGGATGAAGAAATGGAGGCTTTAAGACCACACTGTTTAAGACCACACTGTTTAACATTTGAATCCAGGATTCAGATGTGACTTTCTGTCTTCAGTTTTGGGGCTCCATCTACTCTACCCAGGACCCCTCCATATAACACATGATTCCTTCCATCACTACCACTTTATCACCACTGGGATAGCCTCTGCCTCACAATTTCAGATAGGGAAGCATAGGCAAAAAAAAGAGAGAGAGAGATTAGGATGATGTCCAGGTGGGTTCTTGGATGCTCAGAAAGTCTAGGGTTGGGACCTCTGGACAAAAAGGCCCACAGATTGTGAAGTACCTACTTTGTGTCTGGAGCAGGCATATGGCTCTGTTAGATATTAGCTCGTGTAATTGGGCAAGGTAGTGGCTGCCTGTCTGGCTGTAAGTAATTAGTTGTTCAATTGTAACTTAATAGTTTTGGAGAACATACTGAATGTATAAAATGATTTTCTGTAGCAAGAGTCTTTTTATATGTCAAGGCCTTTATTATCTAAACCCAAATGGTTAACTTCATGGACACAGGTTTCTCTGCTAGTTTGGTGGTTACTCTTTTATATTCTATAGTGTTGCTTGAAAGCTGGTGTAAATTAGCTGGGGGTGACCTCCATTCAGATAACTAACCAACACAAATTAAAATAAATTGTCATTTTTCCCATTTATTCAAATAGGCCAAGATGAAAAAATTATAATGGTCAGGTTTGGTGTGGGAATGAGGGTGGGGTGGACACAAGGGTAGTTCCAGACACTGCTGATAGAAGTGTAAATTTGTATAAATTTTCTGGTAGGCAGCTGGTCTTTATGAAATTAATATACAAAAAAACTGTGTGCTAGAGATTTCACTTCAAAATTTAACCTAATTCCTCACAAGAAAAAATTTTAAAAAAGAATTTCACCTAAGAAAATAATTAGGAAAATAAAATAAGAGAATGTATAGATCCCTCAGTATTGCTCATAATTAAGAAATATTAGAAATACCATAAGTTATTAAAATAGAAAATTGGTTGAACAAATGTTACTGTACATTGGTGCAGCAAACAACATTACTACATATTGGAAAAGCGAAATACTCCATTGCCATTAAAATGATACTAATGGATGTTAGTTCACTGAGAAATATTGTATGATACATTCCAAAGTTAAAAGGACTTACTACCAAATAGTATGCAGACTAGTGCATGTTTATTAAGAAGATGTAGAAATATAGGAGAAACAATGTCTGGAAGGACATATGCCAAATCATTATTTTAAAAACATGTTTTGATCATGATCCATGGTGAGAAATACATTTTACATTTGTGACCCAGTAGATATGTGTAACTGAAACAATAGTTTTTTTAAACAATACTAACTTTTCTCTATATGGTTCATTCTGATATATGTATTTATTTTTAATTTTATTATTTACCATATTATCTTATTCTATCATTCCTTGCCCTATATTGCTTTACTTTAGTTCAATTCCTCTTCTTTTCTTCTGTTTCATTTTTAAGATGGCTGGTCATGACCCACTAAGTTGATTTTATAGTTTTCTAATGTGCCACAAGCCACAGTTTGAAAAACTCTGCTCTAAAATGTTAACAGAGGTTATCACTGGCAGGTGGGGTTATAGACAAATTTTATTTTTTTTTGAGAAGGGGTGGTTCTTTTTGCATCTCCATGTTACTTATGTAATACAAAGGCTAATAAAAATTTTTAAATGACAGGATTACATTTAAAAACAAAGTGATATCCTGTAACTTTTTAGGAATGTACTGATTGTATAAAATAAGATGCCTGCTCTACTCCATTAAATTAAAATAAATTGTCATTTTATTAGGCATTCAGAATGTTCTTGGAACCTTAAAGGACATCATTGCAGGAAAAATATATCCATTGAGACACATAGTTTAAATAATAAAATAACAAGAAAATGAAACATGACCTTACCTTTTTAAACTCAAAAGATCACCAAACATCAGTACATTTGGTTTATCCCAGCGAAGTTGCATCAGTTCTCTGGGATTTATTTCTATTTATGTCCCAGGTTGCATTTTTTTCATGCTCATTCCCCACCTTTAAAAAAGGATATTAAATTCATAAGACTACTTTCTGGCCAGATTATCTTGGTTTACAGTACTGTTGAAGTTTGCCTCCTTTAAAGCTAAAGATGCTTTTAAATGGAAGGTAGTCATTAAGAACTTAGAGCAGGAAGCAGAAGCTTTAAAGGAGGACAAAAAGAATCCCTGGCCTGAGCCAGTGTACTTCCCCATGGGCTTCCTGCTCTCAGCACACAGCTGAAACTCTGCAGACAGGCCCCAGGAGCACTACCTCTATCATGGCCACACAACCAAAGGAGGTGTGGCATATGAAGTGAGCTTTCTCTGGCTCTCCTCTAGGAAAACCATTGGTGGGAAAAGGGCAGAGATTTCTGCAAAAAGTTCTGTTTACATAGAACCCAAGTAAATCTTTGGGCACATGTGACAATTGCTAAGAGGGAGAAGGCAACCCACAGGGTTGGAGTTGGGGAGAGACTGGTTGGTATTTTCAGGGTAGGAGCATGAAAAGAGATGCTTCCTGCCCTTGAAAGAAATTAATGAGAGGAAATATACAAAAAAACTGGGGTTGCTTTCCAAGACATACTACTTTAGTTACTGTTGTCTCAGACTCTGCAGAGAATAATCTCACAATATTGAAAATGTTATTTGGAGCCCTGGCTTTATACACAGGGAGAAGGCTAAATTCATTCTATCTTTGAAAAACTGTGAATAAAATGTGAAAGCTATTAATGTGCTTCTTTTTAATTAATTTTATTTATTCCATTTATATCATGTCATATCAATTCAGTGGTGATTATCATTCATGTGGTTGTTTGTTCATTCATTCATTTTCCTTCCTTCCATCCATCTATTCATCCATCCAACCATCTATCCAAGTAAGGGCATTTTTTGACTAGGTGCTTTGTATTGAGGGGCATGTGGTAATCACTAGGGTAGGGGAAGGAACTCCAAAAGGAGGGAAAGCAGTCTGTATAGTTCAGTTGCTCCGAGTCTGGTGGTACAGATAGATGAGTAAATGACTAATGACGACATAATATGGGCAGTGTTGCTAGAAAGGCCAAGATGACTGGACTCATGTAAAACCAAGTCTCCCCTTCCTGCCTAGAATCATGGAATGTTAGCCTGAAAAGAAGCCTTAGAAAAATTTAATGCTTTCCAGACTTCATCCACAGATTGCTGGGGTACCATTTCAGAGATTGGAGGTGGCTATGGTAGGAAGGAGTTAGAGGAAAACTGAACAGATGGAGTTTAGCTTCCTCAAGAACCAGAGCAGGTTCCTTTTCATCTGTTTCAGATATTGAGGTGCCTTGTAGAGTATCAGTTGAGGAAAGACCTTGTTTGCTTAATGATATTTACAAAACACTGGACTAGTCTACCATCATTCCTTGATTCTCTGGTGTAAAGATTGAGGCCCAACAAGGTGAAGGGATTTGCACAAGGCTGTAAAATAGGTTAGTTAACAATCCAGAAATAAGACCTGGTCTTCTAATTTATGTGGAAATTACCTCTATATCAATTAGCTTTTGCTGTGATACAAATAACTCCAAAACTCAGTGGCTTAAAACAAGCACTGTTTGTTTAGCCCATAATTCTATAAGTGAGCAATTTGGGCTAGACCCAGCAATTTGGTTCCTCTGGTCTCAGCTGGGTTCACTCATGTCAGTGATGAATTTCTGATCAGCTGGCAAGTCACCTAAGAATTGGCTGGTCTAAGTGGCCTTACATCTGAGGGATGGCTGGGTGTTGGCTTTGGGTAATTAGGTAACCGAGTCTGGAATCTCTCATCACCAGCAGCACTTTAATAGAGTAAGGAAGTGTACATAGCCCCTTGAGGCCTAGGTTTGTAGCTGGTCAGAGCAAATTACAGACCAATTCATATTAAGGGGTGGAGAAAGAGACTTCTTGAATGGAGAACTACAAGGGGTATTGATACAGGAAGGGGAGAATTGTTGCCCTTTTTGCTATCTACCATAAGATATGTTAACATATCTTCTCTTCTAAATTTGGGCATTGAAAAGATGCATGTTTGAAAATGCTATCTAATTCCAAAGCTATCTTTACAACAAGACCATAGCCAAAACTATTTCTATACACTATGAAGCCTCTTATCTACTTGAATTTTAAAATTCTTTGTGTTTGAGACAGATAGTATTTATTGCTTGAGGTAAGGGGTACTATACCTCAAGAACATCCCTACTTTACTCCCAATCATAATCTTTCCATCAATAGTCCTTTCCATGGAAAGACCCCTTCAGCTCTTGGTCACCTTGATTTTTTTCATAAGCCTCTGAAGAATGACTTCATTCTCACCATTTCCACAATGAATTATTGAGTGACTCCTATGTATAATACAGTTAATTAGATATTGAGGATACCAATAGTCTAAGATGAGCCTCAAATTCAGGTAATTCATAGTATGGAAGGGAAGGAAAAACTAAACAGATTATTATAGTGAAATATGATGAGGAAGAGGGATGGAAATTGAATTTCTTTTCAGTGTTTAGAAGGTGCAGCCAAATGATCATATAAATATTTGCCAAAAAAAAGCATTCAACACAACTCATTACCCGTTCAAGACTAAAACACTTAATATAGGAATAGATGGGAACTTCCCCAACCTGATCAAGTACATTTATGGAAAAACTCACAGATGATATTATACTTAGCAGTAAAAAATTGAATGCTTTCCTCCTAAGGTGAGATACAAGAAAAGACTGTCTATTCTTGCTATTTATATTTAACATTATACTGGAGATTCTATATAGAGCAATTAAGAAAGAAAATAAAGGGCATTCAGATTGGAAAGGGAGAAGTAAAAGTATCTCTTTTAAAAGATGACATGATTTTGTATATGGAAATTCCTAAAGAGTTCACAAAAATTATTAGGAATGGGGATATAAGATCAATATACAAAAATCAATTGTAGTGTACACACTAGCAAGAAAAAATAAGAAAAGAAATTAAGATAATAATTTCTTTTACAATAGCAAATACTTTTACAAAAGTGCAAGACTTATACACTGAAAAATATAAAACACCCTTGGAAGAAAATAAAGACCTAAATAAAGAGAAAGATATTCCATGTTCATTGATCAGAAGATTTAATATTGCTTAAGATGGTGATATTCCCCAAATTGATATCAAGACTCAATTCAATCCATATCAAAATCCCAGCTTACTTTTTACAGAAATTGACAAGCTGATTCTAAAATTTGTATGGAAATGCAAGGGACCCAAAATAGCCAAAACAATCTTGAAAAAGAAAAACAAAATTAGAGGTCTCACACTTTGCAAATTTCAAGAAAGTGTGGTAGTGGCATAAGACTAGACATACAGATCAATGGAATAAAATTGAAAGTCCAGAAATAAATCCTTTCATTTATGGTCAGTTGAGTTTTTATTTTTATTTTATTTTTTTTAAAAAGAGAATTGTATTTTATTTATTTTTTACTGATTTTTCACAGAGAGGAAGGGAGAGGGATAGAGAGTTAGAAACATCGATGAGAGAGAAACATCGATCATCCACCTCCTGCACACTCCCCACTGGGGACATGGCCACAACCAAGGTACATGACCTTGACCGGAATCAAACCTGGGGCCCTTCAGTCTGAAGGCCGATGCTCTGTCCACTGAGCCAAACCGGTCAGGGCTCAATTGAGTTTTTATAATGATGCTACACAATTCAATGGGAGAAACCATTATCTTTTAAAACAAATGGTGCCTGGACAACTGAATATCCACATGCAAAAGAATGAAGTTGAACTCTTTCCCCACAAAAATTAACTCAAAATGATTCATAGATTTAAATTTATGAGTTAAAACTATAAAAATATTAGGAAAAAACATAGGAGTGAATCTTTATGACCTTGAATTAGGCAATGATTTTTTAGACATGACACTAAAAGCACAAATGACAAAAAAACAATGAATAGAACTATATCAAAATGAAAAACTTTTGTCCTTCAAAGGATACCATAAGAAATGGAAAAATCAATCCACAAAATGGGAGAAATCTGTGAGTCATATAGCTGAGGAGGGACTTTGTATTAAATTTCTAGGGATGCTGTATTACCACAAACTGCGTGGCTTAAAACAACAGAAATTTATTCTTTCAGAGTTCAGGAGGATAGAATTACAAAATATTGCTGTCAACAGAGACATACTCCCTCTGAAGTCTCTAAAGAGGAATACATTGTTTTGCCTTTCTCTTGGCTTCTGGTGGTTGCCAGTAATACTAAGTGTTCCTTCACTTATAGTCACATAATTCCATTCTGTCTCTATCTTCATATGGCACTTTCCTCTGTGTATAACATCTTGAAAAACTGTTCTCCAAAGCTACTGCACAGTGTCTCTGTGTCTTCACAAGGCCTCTTACAAGGATACTAGGCACTGGAGTTTATCATAATCCAGTATGACCTCACCTCCACTTGATTCCATCTGCAAAGAACCTATTTCCAAATAAGGTCACATTCATAGGTTCTGGAGGTTAGGATATCAACATTTTTTTTTGGGGGGGGGGGCACAATTCAACCCACAACAGACTTTATCTAGAATTATTTAAAAAAAACTCTTAACAACTCAACAAAAATAACAATTTTTAAAATGGGCAAAGGATTTGAATAGACATTTCTTAAAAGAAGACATATAGATGGGCATAAGCACATGAAAAGATGCTCAATATCATTAGTCATTAGGAAAATGCAAATCAAAACCACAGTGAGATACTACTTCATAACCATTAGGATTACTAAAATAAAAATGACAGACAATGACAAGTGTTGGTGAAGATGTGGAGAAATTAGAACCCATATGCATTGCTGCTGGGAAGGTAAAATAGTGCAGTAGCTTTGGAGAACATTTTGGCTGTTTTTCAAGATGTTATACATAGAGTTACCATATGACCTGGCAATTCTACTCTTAAGTATATACCCAAGAGAATTGAAAACATATGTTTAAACAAAAACATGTACATGAATGCTTATTGCTGTATTAATTACAATGGTCAAAAGATCAAAATAGCCCAAATGTCCATCAACTGTAAATGGATAAAGAAAATGTATATTCAAGCAATGGAATATTGTTTGGCAATAAAAATGTGATAAAAGGCAATACAAATTATTGGTATATGTTGCAATATGAATAAACCTTGAAACATTATGGTAAGTGACAGAAACTAGTCATACAATAACAAATATTATATCAATGATATGAAATGTCCAGAACAGGCAAATGTATCAGGACATAAAGTGGGTTAGTGGTTGCCTAGTGTTGAAGGGAGGAGAGAGTAAAAAGTGACTGCTAATGAGTGTGAGTTTTATTTCAGGGGTGATGAAATGTTCTAAAATTAGATAGTGGTGATGATCAACTCTGTGAATATGCTAAAAACCATTGTATTGTACATTTTAAAGGATGAATTTTGTTCTATGTGAATTATCTATAATAATAAAAGCATTATATGCTAATTAGACTGGATGCCCTTCAGGATGTCCTTCCCGACAATCTTCTGGATGAAGCTGCGCTGGTGGGGGCTGAGCCCCTTGTACGAATTTTGTGCATTGGGCCTCTAGTATCTCAATAAAGCTCTAAAAAAATAAGGTGAGGTCCTCTTCCAGAAGTAGGGGCTATCAGGAGAGTTGAGAAAAATGTTAATGATTTGGAATCCCTACTCAAAAGAATGGGAGAGAGAACTATATTTGTTAGGTTAGATGCCACAATCAGTAGCCCACAACTTTCACTGGCTGAGCACAAAAACAGTTTCTTTTTCTCACACTATTGTCTGATTTTGGTCAGTTAACTATCCTCAGTGGCACTATTCCACATTGTGACTCAGGCCCCCAAGTTCTCTGATCTTTTGTCTATGTCCTCTTTTAGAAATTTGGCGCCCTCTCCATTCAGCTGCTGGGCAGGGAAAGAGAATGAGTACTAAGCATGGGAAAATTTCTTGGTAAAGGCCTGGAATTGACTTGCTTCATTTCCCCTCATATCTATTGGCCACAATTCACACAGCCACACCTACCTGCAGGGAAGGTTGTTGCATATAGTTTACTTATGCTTCTGAGAAGAAAGGGGAAACAGGTTTGCTAAACAGTTAAGCCAGCATCTGCTAGAAGGGCTGACCAAGGATAAGGAAAAAGATTTCAGGCTCAGATCCCAGCTTGAGGTCTCATGTATTTGTGGTCACTGCTGACAGCAGGGCTGGGTCATTTTCTCTCACGGTTCTAGGTGAAATATATCCAGGTTGAAAGTACTGTAATGGGGCACATTTGTGTGGATGAATGTAGCCCAGTCTGCATTAGTAATGCCTGGGGAGGGAAATGAAGAACACTTTAGCTTCGCTCTTTTGGAATGACAAATGTAGCCAATCCTCTCCACATTGCCGTTAAATGGAGAGCAAGAGAGGAATGAATATGAGAAATAAACTATTGGTTTTTTTTCAATTGGACATGGGATGAATAAAAATAAGAATCTGTCCCCTTTTAAGGTTGTGCTTTAAATAGAAATCTGCTTCAGGCCCTTCTTGATCTTTTTCTTCTTGGCTCCCTCTCTCTGAGTGTTATTCACTCCCAGCCACATCTGTTCCTTTGTGGTGAAGGGGCCTGAATTCTATTCTGTTTGGGAGCCAACTCACCTGAGTGGATCCCTCATATTGAAGCTCTTTCCAAGTTCCTTTTTTCCTAAGTTTTCATGGCTGCCTTGACATTTCTGTGTAGTTAGTGTACCCGCCCTTATTGACAGCTGCTGTCTCTTCTGACAGACTGTGTCTAACTGCTAATGCTGTAGTGAAAATCACCTCATTGGTCTTTCCTTGTTTTTAGAGGCACTTGTCTCTTGGTATAATCTGGATGTTTTATAAACATTGTTTAAGAAAAGTATAAGATAGAATAGTACAACCTCTTCCTTTGTGGTATAAGTCCATATGAGCTTTGATGAAAGGCCTGCTGGGACCTTGAGGACAGGTTGGCAAGAAGAGGGAAGCACCAGGGTAAGGGAGAAGTGATTCTGTTTTAATCAGGCTCTAAAGAAGATGGCCAAGAGTCTAAATAGCAATGGCCAACATTTTGAGTAATGGTGGGTGGGATCTGGGCTGATGTAAATGTGCAAGGCTCTGGTGCATGGAAGAGGTTTCCAATTGGCCATCATGTTAGCCTGTCTTGTTTTTCCCTAATCCATTCTCTGCACTTCTGCCAAGTGAATCTTGCAAGGCACAAATCAAATCACATCACTCCCTGGTTCATATTTTGCCATGGCTTCTTAGTACTCTTCTACTAGTACCTAAAAGAATTGGTTTTCAAGACCATATGAATCTCTCTCTGGCCTCATCTATGGTCCCAGCCTCTCTCCAGCCTTATCTCTCCTTCTGCCTTTCTAGACCCAGTGCTCTGGCCCCAGTTCTAAGATCCTTCTGGTTCCTCTTATATGCCATGCTCTCTAGCTCCTACAGCTTCCTGTGGTCTTGACCTTGATACCTCCTTCCTCTGAAAGGCTTCCTGAATAACCCCATTTGCCTCATTGAGTAGTTGTCACTACACTCTGTGTCTCCCTCTCCATAGCAGTTATCTTAATCTGTTGTGATTACCTGTCTGTTTTTGTGCTCCTCCACTAAACTGAAAACTTTATAGGATCAGGGAGTTGTGTTAGTCAGGAATATTAATTTCTGTAACAGAGAACCCCAAACATTTAAGTATATGAAAACAATAGAAGTTTTATTTTTTGTTCACATGACAGTTCAATGTGGATATTGGTAGAAGACCTTTTACATTGTTATTCAGAAATCTATGCTCCTTTCATTTTGTACCTCTCTTTCCAAGTCTGCATCTGACAGGCAAATGGGAGAAGAGAGAATGGAGATCATATAAGGAAGGTTTTTTTTGGGCTGTATCTGGAAGTTGTGTATTTAATTTCTACCTATAGTCCATTGGCCAGAACTTAGTCATGTGACTACATATAATTGCAAGTGATGCTGAATATCTATCTATCTATCTATCTATCTATCTATCTATCTATCTATCTATCTATTCCTCACCTGAGCATACTTTTCCATTGATTTTTAGAAAGTGGAAGGGAAAGGAAGAGACAGAGAGAGTGAAACATGGATGTGAGAGAAACACATCAATTGATTACGTGTACATACCCCAACCAGGGCCAGGCATGGAGCCTGCAATCAAGGTATGTGTCCTTGACTGGAATCGGACCCGGGACCCTTTAGTTTGTAGGGTGACACTCTATCCACTGAGCCAAACTGGCTAGCTAGGGCAAGATATGTTTTAAATTAATTCTAAAATATATTTTTTCAGAGGGGACAAAGAAGGAAGTAATAGAGATGAGTAGTGAGGATTGTTTTTTTTTTTTAATTTTGTGGAATGTAATGGTGTCAGCTTTTTTTAAAAAACACATTGCTTCTAGGTCTATGGAAGAAGCAAGTGGCATGTCTGTGCATGCACCTGTCATTCTTCTTTCTGCCCAGGAGGGACCAGGTGTGTATAGCACATGTGAAATGTCCATTTTCTATTCCACCATCACAGCATACTTGAGGCCATGTTTC
>PVJC01028733.1:0-22360 GCA_004026665.1 Murina feae | reverse complement strand
CTGATCCCCGGAAGGGACCTGGGAAGCCGCCAAGCAGGCCGCCAACTCTTTCCCACTCACCCGTCCCCTGCTGCCTTCCTTTCCCACTTCCCGGTGCCACCAAGGGGTCTGGGAGCTGCTAAGCAGGACCCCGGCCCCTGCAGCCTTGCTTTCCCGCTCCACGATGCCCCACAAAGGGCCTGGGCAGCCACCAAGCAGGCCGAGACCCCCCCCCCCCGCCGCCTCTTACCTGCTTCCCAGTGCCCTCCAACCCTGCCGCCTCTTTCCCATCATGGGTCCTGGGTCCTGCGCTGTCCCGCCCTGCAGCTGCTCTGTGCACTCGGGAGGTCCCTCAGCCCGGCCTGTGCCCTCTCGCAGTCTGGGACCCCTCAGGGGATGTCCACCTGCTGGCGTGCCTGACCAGCCTGGGTGAGGGGCTTTAAGGCTGCCCACAGCTCCCATTGACCCAATGTCCCAGCAAGGCTGGCTGGACGCCGGTTCCGGAGTTTTTCTCCTATAATTGATACTGTTCCTTGAAGGCCTGGGGTTATCTTCTATAATTGATACACTGTTCCTTTAAGGCGGCCTTCTAACTAAGGAAGCCTCCTCTGCTTCACCTCGCAGCGTCTATAATGAAACAATTGTTACTTTTACTGGTTAGGCCGGAGCTGCTCTTTTCTTCAGCTCCAGAGGATTCTATGATTGTTACATTGTTGCAAAACTGCTAGAGGCAGTTTAATCGGAGCTGAGCTGAGGGGCCCAGCTTCACTTTCGCTCCTGCTGCAATGGAAAGGGCTATTTACTCAGGTCCGTGAGTGGCGGCCGCCATGTTGTCTGGGCTAATTTGCATACAGCCGCTCTGATTGGTTGGTGGGCGTGGCTTACCCTGTCTCGGAGAAACAGTTAATTTTAATATTTCGCTTTTATAGAGTAGATGACGTGAAATTATCAACTAGTATGCAGATACGACCAATGGTACCTAGGTATTAAGCTCATTCCCTGGTGTAACTCTCTGGGTCTTAATACATTCTTCACATGCGCAGCAGCAGTTATCTAAGAGGGATGGACATTAAAGTAAGCTTGGCCCTCCAACTTTTCAGGTTGGAGAATGGTATTTAGTAAACTGAAGGAGAGAATCGCTGTACTGGATTACACATACAATAAATGCAGGAAAGCATCTGAAATGTGGAATACATCTTTGTTCAACACCATTTATTAAGTGCCTATCATATGCAAGGTACTGTGCTAACTGTAAAACAGGCAAATCTGGATCAACAGAGTTGTGTCCTTGGGCATTTGTGCTGAGTACAGACCAAGTCAGATATACCAGTCATTATAATAAGGTAAATTATGAGAACTGACACAAACACTTTACAAAGACTTTATATATAGGTAGGAAAAGACCAGGATAGTGGAGAATCACAAAAAGTTAAAGAAGAGTAAATAGAAAAGGCTATGATCAACAGAATTAAATGCTTCAGGATTTAAAGTGAAGAAAAATAAAAAAAATTTTTGAGTTATATGCCATTCCCCTTTTACAGATGAGAAAACTGAGACTTAAAGAATTTAAATAGTTTGCTTAGGTTCAAATTGCCAGATCCAGAATTGAAATATGTCTATTTGGCCATAAAGTGTGGACCTTTGAGTAATATTGAGGATCTTGCCGAAGTTAATCAGCAAAAACTGCAGAGGACCAAATCAGTATTTTTTAAAAAACTTTCTGCAATAATTCTTAGTAGCCTGGAAACTAAAGCAGAGGAAGTAATTAGAGGAGCTACCCAGCATTGGGAAAAGGCTTAAGTTCAGAAATTGAGAAATCGAATGGTGGAATTGATTTCTATGTCTGATCCCCGGTTGCAAAATGAAAGAATAGCAGAAAAAGGTGAGGTGATAAAATTGAGTAAATGTGTCCTGTGGTTGGATCTTATGGAAGGTGAAGAACAAGGTTAATAGGAGTGAGAAAGTGGAACAGGTATATTCCGAGAGAGCTATTTCAGAGTTCAAGATCACATAGGTGGAGCAGTTGCAAAGTGATGGTGTCTGAAACAGACGTTTAGTCGGGCATCTGCTACAAGAGGAAAATAGGAGGTCACTGAGTCAGAAAACTGAAGTCAGGGCAATATAAGTGATAAAATGAAAAGCCACAGGAACCATTTAGAGATGTGGGTTAGACGTCACTCTTGCACTCAACAAGCCAGGAAGTCTCTTATTTTTGTTTGCAGCAGACATTAGGGTAGGTTTGGGATGCAAATTAGATATATGAAACTCAGCTTTTTTTTTCTTTTTAGTTAATCCTCACCCAAGGCTATTTTTTCCTTTGAATTTCAGGGAGAGAGAGAGAGAGAGAGAGAGAGAGAGAGAGAGAGAGAGAGAGAGAGAGAGAGAAACATTGATATGAGAGAGAGAGAAACATTGATAGGAGAGAGACACTTGGATTGGTTGCCTCCCACAAGCTCCCTGACCTGGATCAGGAATTGAACCTGCAAACCCTGCAACCCCTAGCTTCTGGACCTACCATTAAAGCAAAATTCTTAGAATTACACACCAACTGAGAGAAGAAAAGAGCACTCTCTTTGTGCTAACTACTGTGCTCTTTTACACGATATGAGAGACAGCTTCCTAAGCAGCATCCAGTGATTGCTACCTGCTGGTAGTAATGGCCATGCTCACTTTTCTCCAACTTGAGAGGCACACACCCTTAACCTGATCGGAACCGAACCCTCAACTAACCAGTGCTTGGGCCATTGCTGTAACCACTGAGTAACACCTGCCAGAGTAAAACTCTCCTTTTTCTAGTTTTAGCCCATAAAATCTATAATTGGATTGGAAGAGCTGGGAAGAAAAACCACACTGTCTTTTTTTTTTTTTTTTTTTTTTTTATAGAGAGGAAGGGAGAGGGATAGAGAGTTAGAAACATCGATGAGAGAGAAACATTGATCAGCTGCCTCCTGCACATCCCCTACTGAGGATGTGCCCACAACCAAGGTCCATGCCCTTGACCGGAATTGAACCTGGGACCCTTGAGACCGCAGGCCGACCCTCTATCCATTGAGCCGAACCAGTCAGGGTTCACACCGTCTTTATGTTCTTCATTATCATTAAATCCTTAGTGACTTATTTCACCATTTTCGCTCACTAGATCATTCATTTTGTGCCCAATGAATATACAGGAACCATACTCAGCATGAAGCCACCAGAGCCTTGAACAGTGTCTGTGAGCATCTGCGCTTCATCTCCATCCATGTTGTGCCACTGTTAGCAAGATGTGTCCTAAAATACTTACTTCTTCGTCTTACACTCTTTTACCAACAATGTCACTGGAGCGCTCTACTTTCTGAGAGCGGGGATCACCTGCATAGGAGAAACTCAGACACAAAGAAATTGTCACAGAGAGTTACATCCCTTTGCAAGAACCCTCAGTGGTTTTAAACCTGACCCCATAGCTTCTGGACCTACCATTAAAGCAAATTTCTTAGAATTACATACCAACTCAGAGAAAAATATTGAGCACTCTCTTTGTGCTACTGCGCTCTTTTACATGTCATGAGAGAGACACTTTCAAAACAGCTTCCAGTGATCGCCACCTTCTGGTAGTCATGGCCAAGTTTAATTTTCTTTGATTTGAGAATGGGCTGGATGGAGGGGCCCACTTCTAAGAAGTGCAATATGGCAAAAGTAAGGAAATGGTATTTGTGATAATAGGTTACAAAACATTGTGACTTGCACTGCCTTTTTTGCCTCTCACTCGCTCACTCTGATGAAGCGAGTTGCCACATTGGGAATACCCTATGGAGAGGCCCACTGCCAAGCAAGCAACTGGAGGAGGCTTCTGACCAGCAGCCAGTGAGTAATGAAGGCCACCAGGCCACCAATCCTGCCAACAGCCATGTGAGTGAATTTAAAGGTAGATCTTTCTCCTGCAGAGCCTTGAGATGACCACTGCTCCAGTCAACACTTTAATGACAACCTGAGTGAGGACACATGGCTAAGCCAAGCCTGGACTCCTCACCCAGAGAAACTGTGCTATAATAGCCGTTGTTTGTAAGACACTGGATTTTGGGGAATGGGGTAATTTATTGCACAGACAGATAACTAATGCGCATGGAGCATTTGGGTTAACCGTCACAATAACACTGTATGCTAAGTATCATTAGCTCTACATTATTGATGAGAACACTGAGCTTTCTAGGTATTAAATGATTGCCCATGATTACATAGTTGGTGGTAGAGCTGAGATGTTAACAAAACGAACAAACAAATGAACGAACAAACAAACAAAAAACCATGGCTTCGCACTCTAACACAGTGCTGCATGTAATGTAACTAGGACTAGGTAGCACAGTTATAAAATGTACATTTGTAGCAAATCATTTTCCTGATTTTATGTTATTGTGTGGTCAGTGCCCAACAGGGTTGAAGTAATTCATCTTAAGACGAACTGTCACAGTGCAAAGTTTTATGGTCCCCAAAAGTCTTCATCTCCATTAAACCCATTTTGGGGACTAAACTGCAATTTCTTTTAAAAGCCCAGAGGGTGTGGTAACTTTTCATTTTAAAAAGTAGTGGGAAATATGTCATCTGATCATTCAATGACCTCTGGTGGATGAATCTAATGAGGATAAATGCAGCCCAGTGCAAAATGTTTTCTAGAGTTTTGTCCTATAGTTAATCTTTTTAACCTCAAAAACTCAACCCAAAAGCTTGCTTCTTTGGTAACTCTTGAGATTCTATGTACAGTATAATTTTACATATACCCCCAGGAAAAAGAGATTTGAATGCTCTGTGTGTTCAGACAAAGTTAGACATGTGGAAACCTATTTCTTTCTTTTAACCTCTGTCCTGAAACTCTCTCTTAAAATCCATCACTTTCTCAAAGCTAGTGGCATGAAAACTTGTGATTGTAATAATATCTAAAAAATATTTTTACCAATGTAAGAAAATAAAATAAACCTCAACTTACTATCAGAAGCAGCTCCTTGCATGCTGATGTCTGATGACTATAACATTAAGGTTTCTTCAGTAGGTGATAAATACTGATGGTTGAACATGGAGTGTGTGTGTGTGTGTGTGTGTGTGTGTGTGTGTTACTCAGGTGTCCATAAAAACCTATGGCTATACGTACTACCTTTGTAATCTCTTTTACTATCTCTTGTAATCACTTTTGATTGAAAATGTTTCCCTAAAACCTTCTCTAATTCTTTACATTTATTTCCATTTCCCCCACTAAATTGTAAGAGAAACTCAAAGCTGTAAGATAGCTAAACTGTTCTTCCCACTCTCTCTCTCTCTCTCTCTCTCTCTCTCTCTCTCTATATATATATATATATATATATATATATATATATATATATATATATATATATATATATATTTCGGAAAGGACAGGCTAACTCTAGTCAAGGACCAGAAGTAGTAATTGTCATTTATTGAGATAGCACGGTCTTAAGAGCTTAACTTGTATAAACTCATGTGCCTATCTAGACAATATTACCAGGAGGCACTATTAGTATCTTGATTTTGTAGATGAGGAAACTGAGGAATGGAATAGTTAAGTAACTTGTAAAAAGACACATGTAGTCCAAGGGATGGAGCCAGAACTAAAGGTCAGAGTCTGAATGTGTGAGTATTAATCCCATGCTCACAACCTCTACATTCAGAAATCATCACACTAATTTTTGTGTTTTACTATATCAACACCTTTTATATAAATCTATACAGATCTGTACTTTTTAGCCCCAGTTATTCACTACATATGTTCAATCTTGAGGAGGATTCTGAAACTGTTGCCTACCTCTTTTCTATCATAGTAGATGTATTTTATGGGTTCATAATAGCATATAAGAGCTTTTATATAATACCAGCTAAAATGTCAGTCTTAAGACTTAACCCTAATCCACATCGTATAAGCATAGCTTATGTGTTTCCGCCAAAGATATATACAGCTTTACTTCTGAGACATAAACCACAATGTACAAAGTCTGAAATTATACCATAAATGCCCTTGTATGGTAATAAACACAATTGTATGTGGTGGGACTCACCATTTTGAAACCTCCACATATCACTTTTCAAAAGTCTGACAATAATAAACATTATTTGGAGAAAAAAAGAAAGATGATTTAAGTATGATGAAAGGTAACTTCATTCTATCAACAAACAATATGCACATATCACTAACTCCTTTATTTGTGTTCCCCAAACTAACCCTTCTTCATACCTTGCAAAATCATCCATGTCTAGGCTAAGGTGTGCTAAAAACAAAATTTGTTATTTGATCTTACAATAGTTTATATACTGGCATCTGACTACACAACTTCTATGTCAGAGAATTAATTATGAGACAATTAGGTTGTTCCTGAGAACTATTCAGTGAGGGTGGGAAGGTAGGATGTGTATTACTTGAAAGCCTAGAAGCACATATGATAACATTACATCACTGTTAGTTAAGGATCTGTGCAGAGTTGCTATAACTGTTGTCAATCACATTATTATAAATACAATTGACCCTAGTTCTCTGATAAGAGATGGAAGACCAAAACTCAGAGTGTCACCAAGTTAATGTTTGATGGAGAAAAGAGGTAATCCTTTAAGTCAGGTGTCTGCCAATATAATAGGCCAAATATTAAATATTTTAGTACTTGCAGGCCATATGGTCTCTATTGCACGTACTCAACTCTGCCATTATACTGCAAAAATAGCCATAGACAATACATAAGTGAATGGGTGTGGCTGTGTTTCAACACAACTGTTTTTACAAAAAATAGGTGGTAGGGAGGCCATCCTAGGCTAGTTTGCCAACCTGGCCTTAAGTCATTGGTTTATTATGCCATTCATTGCAACATGTATTCAATAAATTCCTAAATTGTATAATGAATTGTGTGGAATATAAGAAAAAAGGTAAGAGAACTTTACCATATTCAATAATTTTTATTTTTTTGGATGGGATATAATATCTTGAGGAAAGAATTAGATAAGGAGCAATTGTAAGGTCACATGCAAAACAAGAGAGTTTATGTTATTTATACTTTCCTAAATAAATTGTTATAAGATCATAGATCTAAAATCTGGTTGGGGACCTCAAGAGAGTTAATTCTCCATTCATTTAGCCATTATCATATACGTGAAATGCTTGGGTATCAAACACTCCAGAAAGATTAGGGAGACGTGGATGAAAGCCTCACAGGTAACAACATATAGACATGTCAACAATCAAAGCATGACATGACACAGACCTTATGTGGTCCAGACCTCATCTTATTATATACTCACTACTTTTATTATTATTCTTCCCATTTTGCAGGTGAGAGAAGTAAAGTTCAGAGACTTTTACAAAATCACCTACTTAAGAAAGTTACTGCAGATCCTTGAGAGTAAGACAATTTTCTTTACCCCATCTGCCTCTCTTGAGCATTATCTTCCTAACCCAGCTCCGACGTGCTCTCATCTATACTGTCATCACTCAGACCTGCAAATGGGAGGAATGCCAGTTAATTTTTACCTACCTGCCTTTTGAAATTAGTAACTGCTTTTCTGAAAATGCTGATACTTTTACTATTCTTGTGTTGTTGTTTTTTTATTTGTTCGATTATTTGATTGGGTTTGGTTGGTTGGGGTATTTTTATTGTGAGATTATTTATTAATCGATGGGAATCAGAATCTTTAAACTTTGTCCTGGTGATCAAGCCCACAGATCATCTCCCTGCTTCGACCCCTGCATAAAGAGATGAATATTGAATTGCCAATATCCATAATGTTCCCTGGATTGGCTGAAGAAAGAGTGACCTGAACTAGCCCCCAAATTACTTATTATATGCATTTATTTCACACACTTAGTTTGATTTTTAAGATTGTGGTTTAAGAAAAATATATCTGCATGCTTCTGATTTATACCTTATTCATTTTTAGTGCCATTGAGTGATACTTGAATGTCATAGGGGAAAAAGAAATCAGCTAAAGCCAGGCGTAAAAGATGCAAGCTGTAAGTAATGACCAGCCCATTTCCTGGCTATTAAAGCTAAACCCCATCCTACTATTTCCTCCTAGAATCTGAGCAGCATCCAGTTTGTTAGCATCCCTCATAGCCACAGCACAAACTAAAAGACAATCTGGCCCTGGCCAGTTCTGCTCAGTGATTAGAGCACCAGACTGCAGATCAAAGGGTCTTGGGTTCTATTCTTGATCAAGGGCATGTACCTGGGTGGCGGGTTTGATTCCCAGCACTGGTCAGGTGCATGTGGGAGGCAACCAATGGATGTGTCTCTCTCTTTATCTTCTCCCCTCCCTCCCTCCTTCCCTCCCTCCCTCCCTCTCTTAAAAACAAACAAACAAACAAACAAACAGAAAAACAATGGAGGAACTATCCTCAGATGAGGATTAACAAACAAAAGACAATCTGTCTAACTTTGCCTACCCATTAAATGAGGTATGTTTATTTTTTTAGTTTGAAAGTTAGGGAAAGATGCTATAAAGTTCTAAAATCTCTCTTCTAACCTTCTATCTACAACCTCATGTCAGGGAGAGGGAGAAGAGAGAAAGCTCAGCACAGGCCTACCTACACAGGCAGAGAACCCACAAGCTCTGCTTTGCAGCTGTGAATCTCACTCCCACAAAGGCTATGGAGCAAGACCTTACCTCTGCCTGAGATCCCAGCCCCACTGCCATCACAGCCCCTTTACGAGAGGTGAAGCCAGGGATTACTCACTCAGTACTATGCTTCCCTCTTATCACTTTTGGAAGTTCAATATCCCCTTTCTTGGGCCATGAAAGCTGTTTTCTTATGGTCCTTAGTCTTATTCTGAGTGTGTGAGGGTTAATGCATGTTAGAAAGCACGTGGAAGAGGGTGCAGGCAGAAGACAGCGAAGTGGTTAAGTTCACAGCCCACGTTATGTCAAAGCCTTCCACTGACCACATTCCCTTGGAGTGTGGCACATGTGAAGAAATGTGAAAACGAAGGGAATTTATGAACACCTGAACTCATGCTTGTCTGGTCAAAATGCTGCATGAATGCTGACTGACTAGAAAGCAGGAGTGTTTGGGATATTTTCACTTTGGGTTGTTCTCAGCATATGTCATTTGCTGTAAAAAAAGGACAAAGTTGAATAGAATCAGATGGTGATATAATTCTAGTCTTTAAGAAGAAAGAAGGGTTAGAGGGAGTTGTTTTTTGTTTTCTTGTTTCAGTTTCTGAAACTCCTGTAATTATGTGCAATTACCTATTATGTCGGAAATTGGTTCTCAAAGATGTAGAACCTATTTTGTGTTCTTTAAAAAAAAAACTGTACAAAATATGCAATTTAAGAAGGAAACAGTTTGAGTGTGGAGAAAAATGAGGCTACAGCTGTAGGATTTTGTTATGCTTTTAGTACCAAATCACAAAACCCATTAAATTATTTATCCTACAGGCAGGCATTGTACTGCAAACGTTGAATACAATTGCAGATTCCAGGAAAAGAAATGTGCGCATTTTAATTGCCTCTGATTTAAACAACCTCTAATTTCATTAGCCTTCATTTTTCTTCTTCTTCAAGAAATAAAAGAGTTTATTTTTGGTACTAGGACACAAATGACTAATATCTTTTTCTTTTCTTAAAGAAACAGGCTATTGGGGATCAAGCATGTACAGAGGAACACATGTCCATATATACATACAAGGAAGCTGCATACACATGCATGACAGTTCTCCGGT
Organism: Murina feae; assembly: GCA_004026665.1. Classification (NCBI taxonomy): domain Eukaryota; kingdom Metazoa; phylum Chordata; class Mammalia; order Chiroptera; family Vespertilionidae; genus Murina; species Murina feae. The sequence continues at coordinate 12,695 of PVJC01028733.1, read as the reverse complement.
ATATACAAGCTGCAACATGCCCCCCAAAGAATTCACGGGGCACCTGTCATATTCTTAGCCTCATACGTGCATATAGAATGGTTCACTATATTTCACTTCCATTGTTCCTCCTCTCCTCTGTTACAAATGAAGGTATCCTCCAGGAGGCCTGCTTAACAAGCAGATTATTGTCCCCAGATGAAGAAAACATAAATTTATCAAAGGTTGGGTAGCACAGGGTGGGGTGCTCTCTCCAGTCATACTTTTGGGTTCATTTGAAAAATCTTGGCTTTGCCCTCCTCTGTAATTAAAACTCTTCTGTCTTAAGATTTATTGGTGCAGTAGTGAATGCATTTTCAAAATGTTTCTCTACAGCAGCTATTGAAAATCCCTAACTCTGCCTCGGGCAGGATGCCACGGCTGCTGTACTTTTTGGGGTCTATTCTCCCCATGATAAATGAGCTTAACTTCAAAGATAAGTTACAATAACTCTCGGAGGGGAAGCACTTATTACTGTTAATATACGTTACTCTCTATCATTGCATTTCAAATACTGTTGCATGGAAACTAAAAGCGTATAAGACCGCTTAACCCTTCCTTTGCTAATAGATCAAGGTATGAACATGTAAAATTTAATTGAAAATTGGATAATTATCCCCCCCCCCCAAGTGAAGTGATAGCTATTTCCTTTGCGTGTAGGGAAATGGATATGTTGAATAATATGCGGTCCAGTGACACCATCTATACATATGCGTGAGCAAAACCCCAAGTCAGACAAGAACTGTATAATTTCCTACCTGATTCAGTCAGCATTGTGCAGACTTGACCCAACTCAGACACTCCTTGAAGTGAGATTTTTCATTTCACTCAAATGGTACAGGGTCTGTAAAAGGATATGTGATTTCAGATTTAATACTGTATTTCTTCCTTTTGGCGCCCATCGTATTTCCAGAGATCTTACGCTCCAGCTCTTTTTCTAAAAGTATGCTTCCTAAAGTTTTACAAATGAGAATCTAAAAGCAAGAGCAGTTTTTTTGTAGTTTGAGTTTACCACGATAGTAAATCCCCCCTTTCCACACCATTCCACTGTGCTCCTCGGCAGAGAGCTGTTTGTTCTCCAGGCTCATGAATGTTTCCTCCTCTTCCTGGGTTGTTAGCAAAGCAGCATATAGATAGATGAGTGTTGTGGGTCAGAGCCTGGCCTTTCTCCTTTGAAAGGGTTAAAGTGAAAAGGGGGCTTATTGGAACTGGGGAGTCCGCATTGTGGGGGCAGGAGGGAAGGGGAAAAAGGAAAAAGAAAAGGTTAGTGTTTTCTGCCCGTTAAAAGGAGTATTCTGTTCTGAAACCAAATTGGTCATGCATTCCAGAAGCGTTTCCTGGTAGAGAGAGTCTGACCGGAGCACCTGCCCGGCTATTGTGCTGGGTCTGCGCGGCTCTCCCCCGGCCCTTTCCTTTATAGGGGGCGGAATCTGTCACTTATTATAGGCAGACTGCTCCTGGGCCCAGAACGGCTGTGTGCCGCCGAGGGGATGGGGACAATATGACCGTCTGCGTCTCCACCCAACATCATGGAAACGCAGCTTTGTTTGGCATCTCTGAGCACTTCAAAAACAATGGTGTGAATCCCTAATGGCATCGCCGAAGTCCCCCAAACCAAAGAAACTATCTGAACCCAGGATACAGATGGGTTAATATCCTAAAGAGTGAGAAATACAAAGAAAGGGTGGCAGCTAGGGGCTGGGCATTTCCGGAGCCTGGAAGGCGAGGGGGTGTGACAGCCAGCACGCTGCAGGTGAAATCTATTAGCTTTGTAACACTGCGGGTAAATAATCGGACCTGCTCGGTGGATTCTGGGGGCAACTGTCCCGTGTCCCAGCTGTGTTTTCCTGTGCCACCCAGCGTACCTTTACGGATTTATGCCCTGGACCTCAGCACCGAGGAAGGACACCTTTTGCAGAAATGATGTCATAGCCTTCCTACTGCATGCTTCAACTCGTTATTTTTTAAAGCCACGTTGCTTAAGAAGCAAACACATCATGAACATTTTTTTAAGTGCATACTTTAAGGGATTAGTCAGTTTCTCTTTCATCTGGTCATTTTGTTTTCTTCTTCATTCAAAAAAAATGTGTAATGAACAGAAGAAGAAAAACATTTTTTTTTTTTTTACTGCATTTTTAAAAATGTGTGTACACGGAAGGGAACTGGCTGTGATAAAATCCAGTTGCGGAGGATTTGCATTGCCCTGTGGCTATCTGTTCAGATTAATGAAAGGTGGCCTTTGTAACCAAGTCTTCGAACACCAGGTCACCCTCTCTTGCCCTCTAGGATTGTACTACTGAGCATTAGACAGACAGACCTCAAATACGTTGCATTTGATATTTTTGCCGATGTGTCTGAACAGATGTTAATTATAAAAGAAAAATTAGAAAAGTAATAATGTATCTGGTGTAGGAGATACCTATTACATTCACTTTTTATTGTATTTTTTAGTCAAAAGGTTTGGTTGGGAAGAGCACGTGGCAAAGACTTACACAGAGCACCCCTACCCCCTTGTGGCACAATGGGACTTGCAAAAGAGGAATTTCATTTTGAGAACTGTTGAGACTTTCAAACTCAGAAGCACCTGAATTAGACCTTGTAGCACTGCTAGTTCTACACGTAGAAAAGATGACTGCTGGGCTCTCAGGGAGAAGGAAAGTGCCTGAGAGATTTTGCTTGTAGACTATTTTGGTGTTGGTTTTGGTTTTAGGTTATAGGACATTAAAATGTATGTGGCCTATTTAATCACCCGGCATCCTGGCTAAAGATACTGACCTCATCATTTATTTAATGATACATATTTGTTATCCTAGTCAAAATAAATTTTTAAAATGTCATCTTTTATAAAAATCTCTTACAACTATTAACTCATTTGATGCTCTTAATCACTCTAGGGGGTAGTTTGTAGCTGTTCTTCTTTTGCAAATGAGGAAACTGGAACTTGGATATTTTTAAAGACTTGACTAAATTGACATCATACTCAACTGAACTTTTACAGGGTAATACACTTGGTCAAGGAGGAAGTCAGGACTTGAACCCAGGTTTCCAAAACCTAAGACTGGGACTCTGTGATATACCAGTCTGTGTCTCATCATTTAAAATTTCCCACCCCACCCATCTGGCATGGCTCAGTGATTAAGCATTGACCTATGAACCAGGAGGTCATGGTTGATTCCAGGTTAGGGCATATGCTTGGGTTGCAGGCTAAATCCCCAGTTTGGGGCATGCAGGAGGCAGGCAATCAATGATTCTCTCTCATCATTGATGTTTCTGTCTCTCTGTCCATCTCTCTTGCTCTCTGAAATCAATAAAAACATATTTTTAAAAAAGAGGCTATCTCTAATAAAAATAAAAAATTAAAAATTTCCCATTCATTTATCACCTAAACTACATAATTTAGCACATTGAGCTCTCATACATGGTCCTCACCATCTCCCTCATCTCCAAGATATTCAACTACTTTTCTGCTCAAATTTCTACTCCTTCTTGAAAACTCTGAAATGTCACTTCCTCCGTGAAGACATTTCTGATTTCCACAAGCAGTCATTCATTTCCCGTCTGTTCTCTCTGCATTTCATTCATTCCCCTATTGTAGCAGTTACCATTGGCATCATCATTATAGTTGTCTATATCTCACTCTAGACGGTGAGTATCCTCAGGGAGAGGTCTTGTCTCATTCATGTCCGTGTTCCAGAATTTTCTATGGAACCTGGCACACACTATCTGTCAGGAGATGGTTGGGGCTCCCTGTGATAAGATGAGCCACTCTTACTGACAAGTAAACCCCTTGTCTATCATGTTGGTATCTAGGAACACTAAAAGGACCTTCTATGTATAAGGTCCAGGATTTTTTCTTAGACCCTAGCTGGTCCCCCACCCGCTGCTTTCTTATCTTTAATGTAGTAGACATCAGTTACCCAGGAGGGCTCTAATGTCAGTTCATTTATCCATTTATTCATTCTCTCACTTACATATTATTTCAACAAATATTGAGCACTTATTTCATGCCAGGTGCTGGGAATACAGAGGTCAAAAAAGATAAAATTTTAAAAATAGCCTCTGACCTTGAGAAATTGAAAGGATAATGGAAAGGCAGCAAGCACATAAACATGATGATGAAGATAACCTGGCAATATATTATATGAAAATATCAATCCAAAAAGTTTTCTGATACATGGTCAGCATTTACTGGAAGAGAAAAGGTTAAAGCACAGGGAGATGTGGGAATAGTGCTGCAATCAGAAGGGTGATAGTTTCCTCATATACAGAGGTTCTCAGAAAATGCAGCACATTCAAGGATTGCAAGACGTTCATATAGCAGCTATCATATTAAGGAGGAAGGAGGGCATGATGAAGCTGATGAAGATGGCAGGAAACCCATCACGAAATACTTTGTGAGTCATATAGGAATACTATTTTGAAAGTATGAAAGCAATGAGGAGTCAATGAAGGATAGTAAGAAAGTATTATAATCATACTTTCCTTTTAGAAAATTCACTTTGATAACATTGTGGAGCATACCAGAAAGGGTCAGACTTGGGAGAAGACAAGCTGATAGGAAAAGATAAAATTGAAGGCCAGGAAACAATTGGGATGATATATGAACAATCCAAGTAATAATTGATAAAAGAAAGAACTCAGAGCATAGGAGCTCTGAAACATATTTATAAAATTTAATTTATATGGAGGGCAAAGAGGAGGTCCCTGGAGGAAAAAAGAAAACATGCTAACAAGAAGAAATAAGTTAAAGGGGAAGAGAGAGAAAACAACAGAAGGCCCACTCAAAATAAGCCTAAGAACTAAAGTTGTAAAACATGAAAAATCAAGTACTAGCAAACAGAAAAATTAAGGCCAGACAAGTTCATCTGAGTTAGCATTCTGAAAAAGGCTTCAAACTATGTCGAATCTTTCATATAATGTTTTAGAAAATTGTTCTAAGCTAATAGTCTCCTATTCTTCACTTTGCATTTCACCAACTCAGTCAGTTGTCTTCTAACATATAGTCAGTAGTAAAATATTACTGTTGAATTTGAGGTCAATAGAATCTGTACTGGAGGCTTCAATCCAGTGTCTTGGTCCCTCACTCTCCTTACTAATTCCAGCAAGATTACCTCTGGAGGGGAATCTAATCAAGTCTCTAAGGTCTCTTTGAGGCAACTGGCTAAAGTAATCCCCAATAATTGTTTTCTGTTTGTTTTTATCTAAAATTCCAACAACTTGCTACACTGCAGGGTGTTTATTGGTGCCTTGGATCTGCTTAGACTTACTCAGCTCAAAGAATGCCGGACCCACATCTTCTCTGATTCCATTATCAGAGGGCCCTGAGCAGTGAGTAGAAAACTGCTTTTCCCCAAGCGCCTCTGTTGGCTCTCTAATCTGGCCGACCAAATAAGTTCAGGTGGGGCATCAGGGGTCAAAAGAAAGCACCCATGGTATCCCTCAGAACTAAAACATTTATCTGTACAATCATGAGTACCTCCAAGATTGCTCTGCAGCTTCCAAGAGCACTCTGTGAAATCCCTGGGCACAGCTGGCGAAGTGTCTTGCAGGATCCACTAGCACTTCCTGGGAATCATTGGTGAGTAAGCCACCAACCTCATACTCTTAGAAACAATCCGCTACAACCATCTATCGGGGGTCCTCAAACTTTTTAAACAGGGGGCCAGTTCACTGTCCCTCAGACCATTGGAAGGCCGGACTATAGTTTAAAAAAAAACAAACTATGAACAAATTCCTATGCACACTGCACATATCTTATTTTAAGCAGGACAGGCAGCGGCGGCAAAAACACCTGGCCGGCGGGATAAATGTCCTCAGGGGGATGCATGTGGCTGCGGGCCCGTGGTTTGAGGATGCCTGATAGATGCTCCATGGACTCAGCTAGCACCTCCCAAAGGTGCCCCTTTGGGCTCTTCGAGCTTTTTGATTTTCCAGAATGCCACTGTGTTTCATTAACTATCCTGCTCACTGTGCCAATTTGTCAGGAGCTTGGTGGAGCTGGAGAGGGCTGAGCTGCCAGGTGTCAGAGCAGCTGACTAATACAAAAAGTCAAAATGAAAGTAACAGCAAAGGCTCTAATCACTGACTACAATAGCATAAGCAAGAAGCTAAACCAGACAAAATACCAACTCTGACTTTTTCCATTTCCCCCATCGAATGACACTGGTTGAAGATCAAGTGGCGCAGCACAGACAAGAGGTGGTTTCACAACCATGGGGACCTTAAGCAAAGGCTCCTGTAGTTATATGGATTGGGACAGAATTAAAGAGTGTAGATATGCCTTAGACCCTGGCCAGCCAGGGGAGCCTGCACCCTTAACCATAACTTCCTTCACATTGCTGTACGTCGGCTGTGCACCAAATCTGGTGTGGAGAGGGCAGCTTTCCCAGTGAGGTATGCCAGGTAAAGCCTTTGTGATTGCCTTTAGTCAGGCCTAAAAAATCACACATAGCTTTTGGCTAGAAGCTGGACTGCACACCCAGCACATGATCATCTGGGAAACCCCTCTCCTCTCCATGTGGCCCTAGTGAATATGTTAATCACATCCATCATCCCCTCTCCCTGACCTCCACTCTCACAGGTGGTCAATGCTAGACCAACTATAGTGCTTATTTCCCAGGATGCAGTGACCAGTCTGAAGGATAGGAAAGGAATCTAAGCTCGGCAAGGGAGTCCTTGCCCAGAATTGTCAAAGCATTGTATTGGAGAGAGTAGTTAATTCTTCCTGTCGAATCATGAGCTCCTGCTGTTTCCAGGTTTATCTTCCCTGCCAGTGCAGAGAGCTTGCCTGTGTCGCAGCCAACACAGAGTGGAAAGACAAGCCAAGTGATGGAGAGAGAACTAAAGCTCTGGTTAGAATGGCCCTTGAATGACCCAGTTATACCAACTCATAAACTCCTTTTGTTTTGTTTGGATTGTTTTGTTGTTGTTCTCGTTGTTGAAGGAGGGTGAGGTGTTTCTGTCACATAAAACTAATTAGTCTTGACTAATAGTCAGTACTCCCTCAACTTTCAATTCCCTCTCCACACCCCACTCCAAAACTTCCTTCCAACCATCACCACACATACCATCCTCTCAGTTCATTCCAAACACCAGTCTTGTGACAAAATATCCTAGGACCCACCACAAGTCTGCCATCAAACTATGCAGGTGAAAGCATAAACTCCTGTTAAGTATCAGCTGCAAATCTCAGATGAATAGAGGCTCAGTTAAGCTTCTGGATGGGGAGGATGATTTTGAGGTAAAACCTCTCTCTGGTATTTTATAAATCGTAAGAAGTTGGGAGACTGACTTTATAAATGAAGGGTCTGTTACTTTGGGAGAAACACATCTCAGTCAATTATCTTATTTGATTCTAATAAATATCCCTGTGAGTTAGGTTTTAAAATATGATCCAAAAGGGAATTATCATCTAGAATTAGGCATTCTATGGAACTAATGTACAAATATCCAATAAGATCTGTGACAAGGTATACTTGAATATTATTTTGTTAAGTCACAGGACTATAACATATTAGCATATATTTAACCATGAAGATGTGAGGATTATATAAACATTATGATCTATATTGAGAAACACTAGGTTTCTCTTTGAGTGAAAAGTTACTTATAGATTTTTTTAAAATTTTCTTTATTGATTAAGGTATTACATATGGGTTCTTATCTCCCCATTGCACTCCTCCACTCATGTCCTCACCCCCCTGTTGTCTGTATCCATCCATTGATTAGGCTTATATGCATGCATACAAGTCCTGCATTTAAGTTTTCTACCTAATAAGTTTTGCTAGATTATTCAGGTATAATAATTTTAAAAACCAATTTAATATTTCTTGTATAATTTTTGAGCAAATCTGTCATTGATTTTTCCATCTCACTGGGGATAGATAGCCTTTTAAATTAAGGAATATCTTTCTTAGACCTATGATGTGTGGTAAACTTGACATAAAATTAAAAAAAAATATATATATATATATATATATATATATATATATATATATATATATAATCTCACTTGTGGTGCTGATAAAGTTGTTTTCTATCATCTGTGAGATACTGGGCAGTATATTCTTCTGACTTAAGTGATGAAATTCCATTTATTAACAAGGGGAGTCCTGAGGCACTCACAGGAGTCATTGTAGGTCAAGAACAGTTGAGGGCACCAGAGTTTGATGGGCTCATCTCTTTCTCTTGTTTTCTGACTCAGTTGTTCAGTAAAGTAGTTTCCATCTGGCACAAGGCACTTTGCGAGGAGGAGGGGGAGACAGGCTTTTTATGAACATGATTGTATTCCCTGCAGCCACTTGCCCCAAGTCCAGTAAAGGGGTTACTTCATACAGCTCTGTGGCTAAATGTGTGGTAACTGTAGTTGCTAAACACCTACTTGAGAATCTGTTCTGACAAGTATGATTATCAGACAAAGAGTTTAGAACCTGCACCTGAAATTTGTGGTTGTAGAACAACTACCATTTATTTCATCTATGGATTATTGGTATTAATTTAATGTTCTGATGATCAAATTTATTTTGAGTCCTGAACTGTTTTTCCATAACACAGTTTACTATGCGATGGAGCTAGTGGAGAACAGAAAAGAGCATGCTTTGGTATATGTGATAATAAATGATCTCTACAAGCTGTCTATGTCTGATGCTTTTGCCTATTAGTTGCTACAGCAATCATATAAGGTTAGTACTTTCATTACAGTGATTTTACAACAGAGGAAACCAAGGCATTAGGAGATGTGAAATAATGCAAGGTCACACAGCTAGCACACGGCAGGCTTGGCTGCAGACCCAGAAAGTCTGACTCTACAGATCAGATTCTTAATTACTATACTATAAGGCCTCTGTTTAATATTTCCTGCTGCTGGATGTGCACTGAATACTCACCATGATGACCCACATATAAATGCTTGAATATAAATCACTACATAGTTTTGGGAATTTTTACAGAACTGATAGCTGCCTATGGAGTTCATTGGCCAGGCCATCGCTAACTTACACTGTGAGTCCAGATATGATTAGGTCAGTATCCTGTTCTATAAAATGGCCACAGATAGGAGCAGTCCCTCACAGAGAGGTTAATGACAGTGAATCAGGTTAGCTGGCCTCATAAGCTCTTCCCTGGGAATAAGCCAGGTGCTTGAGGAAGCTGAATAGTTCTTTCAGCCGATTAGGGCAATTTGGGGCAAATTCACTCCTATGACCTAAATGTTCACATAGCAGACCAAAACCCCAACACATGGCCATCCCAGGTAGCACTCCGAGCTTCCTGCCCTTCTAGACTCCTGTGGTTTATTGTGGGAAGATAACAGGAGCTGGGAGACTGCTAAGAAATGAATCTAATTGTGTCCAAGATTGCACAGTGAGCTTCTTTACTTTGCTTTTGGCAAACAACCACATGTGTAGGGGGAAGCTAAGGATCATGGAGAAGATCAATATTAGAGCAGACGTCAAAACCCTGAAACTGAATTCTACTAGGCAAGCAATGTTTGTATTACAGGGTATGTTCACTCCTCAAGGACAGAGTCTGTGTCCGATCCTAGTGTTGGTATAGCCAGGACCCAGCGCCTGTTCACAGTATGTGCCCAGCGCATGTTGAGCAGAATTAAACTTTTCCTTAAGACACTTCCTCTAAAGCCTATATCGCTCGTCAGTCTTCAGTATTGTACACCCAATTTCCAATAATACTCCTCTTGCTGATCTCCCTAGTGATGAGTGGAGTCTCCTTTTCATCATTTGGCAGATGATTTCCCAAAGCCTTGTGCTCATGTTTCCTGCAGCATCCGGAACTCAGGATGTATTTTTGAAACATTTCAGTCATGGCAGCATGAGGGCTGATACAACTCAGAGGGAGGAACAGAAGGGGAACTGAGTATGCGTGCGTGAGTCCACCAACCCCAAAATTCTTTATCCCAGATCTCACCAAGTCAGCTAAGGATAAAAACAGGGACGAGAAAAGATCTCGAAGAAAGAAACCAAAAGCCAGCACCCCTCAAGGAGATTTTAAACTATCAGGGTCATGGACACAATTTTGAATTATCAGGCTCAGCCTTTTATAGGATAACAGGTTATCCCCCCTTCTTTAGTCAATAACTGGTAATGAATAAATGGAAAATACAAGTTTGATATCTGAACACAAGGACTCAATTCTCCCAGCTTTCTTTGCCACTACATCTAGAAAGCTGATATAGGGGAGTTGCAAACACCTCCACAAGTTGTACTTCGATGACTGCAGGTGGCAACACTTGATTCCAATGTTTGCTATTGTTCTCTTGGGGTTCTAGGTTCTTTCCAAAGAACTGGGCAGCTGGGAGTCCCCAATATTACCTTAGTTAAAATTGTAGTAGAGCTCTCTGTTTTTAAACTAGCCTGGTTAATACTTGACAGGTGGCAGTGTTTGAAGACTGCCTTCTGAGACCAAGTTTACACGAGCACCCCAGGCACCCTCTGCAGAAGTATTTGTGCTAAATTCACAATCACTTTTTTATTATTTTTTTTCTTTAGTCTGGTATAGTTTACATCTGTTTGCCCCATGAGTCCACTCGTAAAACAAGAGTAGAATTAACAGTTTGTGAGGACTCTTAGGGACTTTATATGTTTGTGAAAATGAAACTAATTCACCCTAACTCCAATATAACTGCTGCTGCACGCCGTGCACAGCGCCCTGCGACCCAGTGGGTTCCGCTAACGGTTGTTGACTGACTGATAAACAAGTTCCAGGGTTCTAATTGGCCAAGGCCTCCCTGGCTGCTCTGATGATTTATCACTTTGAGTGCAAGTTCCAGCCTATATCACTTGGCAACAAGCAAAAATGAAACAACACAAAAAAGACCTGAAAGTCTGCTTCCCTTCCTTCAAGTTTTAGATCAAATGCCTTCTCCCCAGAGAGCTTTCCTCTGACCATCTCAGGCTCATTGTTCACCACCAAACCCACTCTCCTCTTTAGTTATGGCCCTTTTACATTTTCCTCTTTAATTGTATTCCCAGCTGAAACTGTCTTGTTGGTTTACTTGTCTATTCATTTATCATCTCTTTTCCCAAATGAGAAGAGGACAGGAATTTTGAATCTCTCACCTCTGAATTGCTAGTACTTAGACCACAGTGAGACACATAGCAAGGGTCCGATAAACTGTAGATGAACTGATGAATGTCCGAACCAAGGACGGTTGTCTATGAGGGGTCCCCAGTGAGCTCTGCCTGTAACTACATTGTGAGGCACTGGACCCATAAATCAGATTAGCTCATTGTAAACTGGAGACACTGAGAGTAGGGAAGGTGGAAGCAGAGACAGAACTGATGAGTCACCACACTGGTGGCCCATTTGAGTGGAGGGGACTGGAAATGAGTTTCAGGGGAGATGGAAAAATGACCAGATTGCCAAGGTTCTACAGCTTGGAATGTCAAGTGACCTTACCTTGCAGCTACTGAGATGGTCTCCTGGTCTTCCTTGCTTCCCCATTAGTTAAATGAGCCCAAATGTGTCTCTGTTCTTTACACCTCACAAGACCCTAACTAACAGAAGTTCTTTATTATATCATCTCTACAGCTAAAAGGATGCTGCGGTCTAGAGGGAGTAACTTGCCCAAGATTGCAGAGCCTGCCATTGCTGAGTCATGGTTTTAACTTTTCCACCATATTAGCTGCCTAATTTCAGCTTCACAACTGTCCTAGGAGATAGGAAGAAACTAGACTGCCTTGATATAGATTTATCCCTCAGATCATTTATCTGGAATCTGGATGACTACCTCTAAAGCATGCCATAGTGGAGGTCAAACTCTGTATTGATAGAAATGAGACCAAATTGGCTTCTTAGATAAATTCAACTCCTGAGAATTCGTGATGTCATAGTAAAGGATAGGAAAAACATGAGTGAGATTTAAGGTGTCTGCCCACACAGTGGGTTTTCTTTTCATAGTCCTGTGGAAAGTTCCTTCATTTGGAGCTCTTGGTATGTTAATTCCTCTCAGGATCTTCAGTCACCAAAGCCTTCTTCTAGTTAAATTCCTACTCAGCTCTAAAGACCACAGTCTATTCATGGTCTGGGTTTTAAACTGGCACTGTTACTGAAGCTTTGAACTTCTGGTCCATGATACCTTTTGTGACCATGAGAACCTATAGTGCCTGTAACTTACCTTCCCCATTAACAATGAAACGGTCTTTTGGAAAGGGTACAGCACCAATAGCATTTCTCCTTTGAGGTCATTCTGTGTTTTCATAGTGCTGTGACCTGGCACCAGGAGGAAATGACTGGTACCTTCACAGAGCTTAGAGTTCAACCTAAATCTTGAAATATTATTTTACTGACTTTTCTCAGAAAGGGCAAACCATGTCTGACTCAATATAACTCTTGCATACATTGTTCAAAGAGTCCACTAGTGATATACTAGTAAATTATCCCTTTTATCATATCCACTCTAATAAAAGAGTAATATTGAAATTGACCATTTCTCTGGGATGCCTAAGCCATGCCCACCAGGCTATCAGAGCGGCTGTATGCAAATTAACCCAGCCAAGATAGAGGTCAACCACCACGGAACTAGATCAAACAGGAGGCTTCCATTGCACCAGGAGTAAACTGTCTGCCTAGGCTGGCTGGGTCTCTACTAAGGCAACACTGTTTCAATTATAGAAGCCATGGAACTGAAGCAAACAGGAGGCTTCATTACCTGCCTAGGCCTC
>PVJC01028732.1:0-22368 GCA_004026665.1 Murina feae | reverse complement strand
CCCCGATGCCCCGCAAAGGGCCTGGACAGCCGCCAAGCAGGCCGCCGACCCCCTGCCACCTCTTTCCCGCTCCCCGATGCTCTGCAAAGGGCCTGGGAAGCCCACCAAGCAGGCCGTCGACCCCCTGCCACCTCCTACCCGCTCCCCGATGCTCTGCAAAGGGCCTGGGAAGCCCACCAAGCAGGCTGCCAACTCCCTGCCGCCTCTTACCCGCTTCCTGGTGCCCTCCAACCCTGCCGCCTGTTTCTCACTCACGAGTCCTGGGTCCTGCGCTGTCCCACCCTGCAGCCGCTCTGTGCACTCGGGAGGTCCCTCAGCCCAGCCTGTGCCCTCTTGCAGTCTAGGACCCCTCGGGGGATGCCCACCTTCTGGCGTGCCTGACCAGCCTGGGTGAGGGGCTTTAAGGCTGCCCACAGCTCCCATTGACCCAACGTCCCAGCAAGGCTGGTTGGACGCAGGTGTCTGCGGTTTCTCTCCTATAATTGATGCTGTTCCTTTAAGGCCTGGCGTTTGTTTATCTTCTATAATTGATACACTGTTCCTTTAAGGCGGCCTTCTAACTAACGAAGCCTCCTCTGCCTCACCTCGTAGCATCTATAATGAAACAATTGTTACTTTTACTGGTTAGGCCGGGCTGCTCTTTCCTTTAGCTCTTGAGGATTCTATGATTGTTACATTGTTTCAAAGGTGTGTTTCGCTAGAGCCAGTTTAATCGGAGCTGAGCTGAGCGGGCGCAGCTTCACTTTCGCTCCTGCCGCAATGGAAACTGCCGTTTACTCAGGTCCGTGAGTGGCGGCCTCCATGTTGGCTGGGCTAATTTGCATACAGCTGCTCTGATTGGCTTGTGGGCGTGGCTTACCCGTCTCGGAGAAACGGTTAATTTTAATATTTCACTTTTATTAGTGTGTGTATATATATATATATATATATATATATATATATATATATATATATATATATTTAACATATATTTTATTGATTTTTTACAGAGAGGAAGGGAGAGAGATAGAAAGTTAGAAACATTGATCAGCTGCCTCCTGCACACCTTCTACTAGGGATGTGCCAGCAACTAAGGTACATGCTCTTGACCGGAATTGAACCTGGGACCTTTCAGTCTGCAGGCCAACACTCTATCCACTGAGCTAAACCTGTTAAGGCTATATATTTTAAAGGTATATAATTTGGCATATAAATTTTATTAAATACTGTATTTTTGTTGAGGATTTTACCTTTTATCAATATAAAATGATTATTTACTCCATTTAATGATTTTTATCTTGAGTTCTGCTTTGATACAAATAATGCCACTTTTCCTTTCTTTGTTTTATCTTTTGCCCATAATTTTTGAATAGGACTTGCTGAGTCCTTTCTGTGAGAAGACTTACACCTTTTTTCCCAGGTTACAAATATTTTTCTCTATTACTTCTTTTTTTTCTTCTTCTACTTGCTTTCTTCTTTCTTTCTAAAATTCCTGTTAAACAGACATTGAGCCTTTCAGTTTTGTCTCTAATCTTTTCTTTCATCACTTTAAATTTCTTTTTCTTCTTCTTTTTAAATTTTGAGAATTTTAAAACATATTTCTAATTCCCTGAGTCAATATTTGATCATATTTAATTTGTTTCCTTATGTCATACTAGAGGCCTGATGCACAAAATTCGTGCATAGATGGAGTCCCTAGGCCTGGCTGGCGATTAGGGCTGGCCAGGGCCTTCCTGTCTCCTGCCAGCTGCCAGCTGCCAACCAGGGCTTGCTGGATGGGGGAGGGACCATGGGGGGTTGGCCAGCAATGGGAGGTTGGCTGTAGGAGCTCACTGACCGCCAGGAAGTAGCTCCTGCATTGAACATCTTCCCCCTGGTGGTCAGTGTACATCATAGCAACTGGTCGTTCTGGTCATTCCAGCGTTCTGGTTGCTTAGGCTTTTATATAGAGATAGATAGATAGATAATTATATCATATTTTATTACTTCTTATTTTTTATAAGTCAGCAATTGGGATTTGCATTTCCAAGAGCACTTTCCTACTCTCAATGAATTTCTTTTCATTGTTACTTGTTACAGCTTCATTAATATATTGTCTCTGAATCATGTTGTAAGCTGAACATGTCAAACTCATGGCCCATGGGCCACACGTGGCCTGCAACAAATATTTTTGCATCCCAGTCAATATAACAGTATGTAAGAAACGTTTTAATAAAAATTTTATAACTTAATTTTTACAATATCCTGTTATACATAATCTATGTATATAAAAGCCTAAGCGACTGAATAACTGGTCGACCGGTTGCTATGACATGCATTGACCACCAAGGGGCAGACGCTAAATGCAGGAGCTTCCCCCTGGTGGTCAGTGTGCTCCCACAATGGTTTCCTGTGGGCTACACTGAGAGACCCCACTGGTGCACAAATCTGTGCACCGGGCCTCTAGTTATTAATAACAAACTACAAAGTTCACTAATGACCAATTACTATAATCGTGTTGCATTCATTTCTCTTCTGCGCCTTCTGTGCAGGCGCACCATTTGCCTCCACTAATATTAGCAGTGAATATATTAGTAGCCAATTACCACGTCATTAGTCTTGTATGGACTTGTTTGGTGTACGCAACAGGAAATACTTTCCTTTCAGAAAACAAGCATATTTGCATTACGATTATTAATTTGTGCAGTTATTCATGTCTGATAAGTTAATTTTCAAGAAAAATATTAATTTTTATTAAAATGCTCTATTATTTTATGTTAATAATTATTCATTTATTTCAGCCCTTTGTATCCAGCATGTCTCTACCAAAATAAACCTAGGTTTCTATGAAATTTGAAGCTTTTGGTTTTTTTGCAACGCACATAAACTTAAACCATTTTAATTTGGTCCATGTTAGCCTTTGAGTTTAGCATGCTCGTTGTAAGCATACATTATAATTTTCAAAAATATTGCTTATTTCCCCAGGAATGTAATGTGGTGATTCGATTGGCTCCAGCTTTTCAAAACGTTATATAGTTTTCTATAGTTAATGATCCCTACTTGATAATTCTGACAGAAGGGGTTCTAGTCATATTGCTAATAATAAAGGGTAATATTTATTGTGCACACATCAGGCAAGATTGTGCCAAATAATTTACACAGACAATTTGTTTAATCTTCACAACAACTGGGAGCTAAATATCGTCCATATGACCCATAGCAACGGCAAGTTCTCTATCCCTCCACATGAATAAGGCTGCTTCACACAGAATTCTGCCCACACCCCAATCAACACCCCAGCAAGGAATGAAAACTGAACCAGAAAGAGTGTGGACTTAACCCCTACTTGGGTATGAGACTTCGTTTCGCAGCTACTACCTCTGAGCCAAACTATTTGTTATCCATAGCTGTATGCCAATTTGCTCTAGCTTCTTGATTAACTGAGTGGTTCTGCTTTGATCTTCTAGCCAATCCCAGACACAGTAAGTAACTTTCTTCACGGGTCCTTTAGAGACTTGCATAAAAACGTAATAATACTACATGTTTACTGAATTTATAAAATCTCTCCAAACAAGTCCTATCTCTGGTACATTGGAACAAATTATGTGGCTCATCTCTCTCTCTGCAGGTTTCTGATGTAAAGTCTCAGACCCAGAACAAGTGATGTTACAGTGCTTTTGCTTCCTAGTCCGCTTAGAAGTCCGGCATCCTGTGGGAATATAGTGATGCAGAAGAAACTATAGTAGGATGGGTGCATGCCATATCCCCTGTAGCAGCTCGAGGACTTCTGAGGCCCTATTCCATTTTGTTGCCTCACATAGTTGCCCTTGTTATCAGTAAGCTAAGGTCAGATCCCTGCTCTTTTTCTGACCTGTCATACTCACTACATGAAGCCCAAACCCAAGCCAGATTAATGAGTGAATCAGTTAGACAGGTGTTTGGGCTACCAATATATAGGAGGGCATATTGGTCAGTTTCTGGTGCGCACCAAACAACCTCAAAACTTAGTGGCTAAAAATTAGCATTATTTTTTTTTTCACTAATGTGTCTGCAGGTTGATGGGGACAGGCTCATCTTTGCTGGATGAGTTTAATGATCCCAATAATCCTGGCTGGGTTTGCTCTTCAGTCTGTGAATCAGCTGATGGAGCAACTCTGCTCTGCTTCTTTCTTACTCCCTTTGGGCTGTTGGGCCAGGTGGAGATGCAAGAGGAAATGCAGAAAGATTCCCAGTGTCCTATGGGTAAAGCTTAGAACAAGCACACTGTCACTTCTGCCCACTGGCCATAACGAATCATATACAGTGAGTTCAAAGCCAAAGGCAGGAAACAGTCTACTGGCATTGAGGCCATGGGAAAGGTGGAGTTGCAGGAAGGGGTGAAGAATCAGGATCAATAATGGAATTCCACTCAGGGTTCAAATCATCATGCGCATGCAAGGCTATGGAGGAAATGCATATATCAAGACCTCCTTTTAAGCACAGTACTGCATGTGTTTGAAAGGGGTGCTTTGTTAAGAAATTGTAGGGGAGGAAAAACATTCCTTTTCCTCTACCCTTGGGTTCTCTGGCTGGGGCCCTGTAAACTCTACACTAACAAGAGACATTAACAAGGGAAAAAAAGCAAAGAGAAGTTTATGAACATGCTCACACACAGGGGAGCACTGAGTGATGAGTAACTCAAATAGGTGGTTAGAACTTGGACTTATGTAGCACCTTAAGAACAGCATGTTTCTGGAGAAGTGACAGAACAAAGAAAAAAGGCTGGATGTCTAGAGCTGCAAACCGTGGGAGAACTAACAGAACATGAGGGCTGGTCACTAAAGCTCGTTACGCAGTTTCTTCTGATGTCATTGTCTCCGGGCTGTAAGGGTCTAGAATTATCTCTGTTGATTAATTTTTATCATTCCTGGTAAAGAGGGGAGTGAGGACACCTTAACAAACTTATGTCCCAATTTTAGGCAAATAGAGAGAGGGGAGAGAGTTTTTCTTTCTCCTCAGTTGCCTTTAGGTCAAAATAATCCTTATGCCAAAGTGGCATATTTGGGCTCGGCGTACTCTGCTATCCTTCAGAACTTCAGGTTTGAGGTGAAACTTCCGAAGGACTTGTATGTGTACAACTAGTTGATTACTAATCTACATTTCAAGGAAGGATATTGGGCTAATTGCAGTGTTTTGTTTTACAGATAGAAATATGTGAGTCTCGACCAGAGCCACACGATTGGGAGGAGAAAAGTGAGATTCACTACTGCTATCACCGTCTGTCTTTTATTTATGGGATGTTTTATCACCTATGAATAGATGCCGAACAACAGGAATTCCGTGTGATGGGACAAAACATTTCAGGAGAGCCCTGGGCTCCACATACTCTGCCCCAGCCCCAGCTAGAGAAAGCCTCACTGCGGAGTCATCAGCCTGGGACTCACTGTGTCCAGATAGGAACTGCTGGGCTCAGATGTGTCTCTGCAGAGCCCTGTCGCCTTACAGTCTATTACGTGGCAATTCCTTAAACCATGTACACCACGTAGCATTTTATTTGTTTGTTTTAGCCTGTACCACACAGTGTTCCAGCTAAGGTCTAACCTGGAGGCAGAAACCATCTGAATATTTAGTCTTGAATGCAGAGAAGTCATTATCCACGGAAATAAAAAAGCTGAGAAGCCAAAGTGGGGATACAAGAGCAACCCTGAGATTAGCAACAGCAGGAAGCCTCTACCATGTGCAGGCTGGAGTGGGTGGTGTCACAAGGGCAGGACACAAGGTCACCTGAGGGAAACTGGACCCTCACTGGGTCTGATGGCCTAGAATCCCCCTGTCGCCACCCAGGGCAGCTGCTGGAAGAAACATGCCAAGGCAGAGGGTGAAGGAGACACAGAGGCTGGCCTCTCCCTCCTTCAGTCCTCTAAGCTCCTCACACCTCCTATCAGCTGAGCACAGCTGTCCATAGCAGCCACAGGGAGCCTGGGACATGGAGCTGACAGCCAGCCTGCCTCTGCATGCAGAGAGCAGAGATTCGGGGCTGTGGGTCCAGGGCTGGCAGGCTCCTTCTCCCCAGCCATGCACGTCAAAAAGCCCAGTGCCCTCCCCAGGATGCTTAAGAGTTTCCCAGGAAACTTGTTTGCTCTACACTCCCCTTTTGTTGGGTTTAGAGATCATCTCCACCTTCTAAATGTGTTGTTCCTATTGGCCCAGATAAAAATTTTCTTAGTTTTCATTAAACAAAATGATAAAGAAAACTTATGAGTCATTTGTGAGTGCGTATATCTCATTCCGTGAAGATCTACAGAGATTGACCGAAGAGTGATTCAATTTTCAAGTAAATATTATAAAATCTTGTGTTTTAAAATTTTGGTTCAGAGTGTAAGGAGACATTACTCTTTGTATTAAACAAAATTGGATTTCTATATACTAATTCCTCAGTCTTGGTACTAGGAAGCTAGTTCTCTCTCTAGGTGTCCTCTTCACGTCAGTGACCCGAGGAGATTGTAATTGATCAGAGAGCACCGCTAAAAGGAGGTCGCAGCACAGAACGGACAATCCCTCAGGGCGGCTCTGCATCGGCCCCAGTCAGGCAGGAATCAGGGAGATTCTTAGGGGTTCCTCTTCTGTCCTGGGCCAGTCAGTGTTTGCCAGGACTTTTCTAAAGAGGCTGTTAGAATCCAGATTGTTGACACTGAGTAAAGAATTAAAAGCTAAAAGCCCTTCACTCTGGCCAAATGTGGCTTAGTTGGTTGAATGTTGTCTTAGGCACTGAGAGGTTGCTGGTTCGATTCCAGGTCCAGGGCACATGCCCGGGTTACGGATCTCCGGTGGGGCGAATGTGAGGGGTGGTGATCAATTTTCTCTCTCAATAGTCTCTCTCTCTCTCTCTCTCTCTCTCTCTCTTTCTAAAGTTGGAGGGAGCATATTAAGAAAAATAACGTTTCCCGCTCTTAAAAAGAAATTCCTTAAAATAAATTAAACTTACTTAAATAATAATTGCTAGGGAAGAATCTTATTACAGACCTAGTGTTAAATCAGAATTTGAGAAAACCATGTTTACAGGCAGGAAACTTAAAAATCTAGCCTTTGTCCTACTGAAGGATTTGTAGAATACCCAAGAGGTCCTCTCATAGTTAAGTTTTCATGTAACATCAGGGGGCCTATGGTGTTTGAAATGTGAGTGAGTAGGTCTGAAAAAAAGGTTTAAAGTCCATGAAAAACCAGGCATCACAAGCCTTCCCATCTCTCCATTATTCATTATGGAATGTGGAGTAATAAGCTGACTGCCTTTGGAAGGAGTCAGAACAAAATATGGTAATGTTTGGTAGACACTCATCTATAACATTGCTATAGAAGCTTCGTTCTTTGAGTCAGGCTTGGTATGTTCCTTTGGTCAATCACATTTTACGATGACATTCAGTGAGCCCACAGAATATTCAACATTTCTGTTCTATTTGCCAGGTCTCTGACTGATCTCACACATTCCGTGAAATATTTTATCATTATTAAGAAATATTGGTCACATCCATCCTAAATAGTTTCAATCTAAATGTAAAATGTGATAGGTATTAGCTTTTTTTTACTAAGCTTCTGTCGCTAAGATTTATTATTGTTTTTGGAGAATAGAATTATAGTATTGGCATATTTGCTTTTTAATCAGGATTAAAGTGCTTGTAGCTATAATTTTTAATCAATCTAATGCTAGCAGTTATATAGCATCCTTTCTACATGCAAGGCAGTTTGTTTTAGAGTAGAATTGTTTTGATCCTCAGTATTATACCTAACTGAAAGTGAATTCTGTGTGCTCTGTGTTGTTTTCAATTAACAAAAAATTACATGTAATAACTTTGGCTTTTTCTTCTATGCATTCATGTGTTCAGTGAACCTGTTATGTTTTAGCGGCATGACATTAGAGGGTTTTACATGTGCATTTGTGAAAGTATTGCATTTCACATGAAGAAGCCAGTTCAACAAACAAAAATTATGTTTCAGTGAATTCAATGTAATATTTCAATTTAAAAATGAACAAATGAATAGCCAGTGAGATGTGAGTAAAGAAGTTTGAAAGATGAGGAAAAATATGTTCTATGGTAAGATAGTTCTGAAAGTTATTTCCATCATCTCTATAGGTTCCTTTTGATCCCTAGAAGTTTTCTGGTCTTTAAGAACATACAAATCTCTTGCCAGCATACAGTACTATGGGGGTGGAAGGTATAGGTATATTTTTAGATTTTAATTGCTTCTCCGGTTATCCTATATAATAAAAGGCTAATATGCAACTTGTCCCCTCTACTGGGAGTTCCACCGGGAGTTCGACCAGGGGGAGGGGCCAGCTGGCCAACCACCCGCAGCCCCTCCCCCTGGTCTGCCCAAACCCAATTGGCCCTGAACCCCACTGTGTGTTACTTGTCTCTTTTTCATAAGAAGAAAGAAAAAAAGATACAGATAGCTCACTATTTGCTGTTCGAGTGCTCTTCAATGGGAAGTAACTTCATATTTCTATGAGATCTTCTTTTAAAGCCAAAAATATAATTCTAATGTATTAAATGAAATGTCCTAAGGAAAATGTAGAAGTAGAACATTCCCAAACTCCTGGCTTTTAATTTTATCACAAGTATATTTTTTTAACTTAAAATCCTTCCCTCTCCACATTTCTCTATAAGTAAGTATGGATTGACAGATTAGATTTAGTTAATATTGCCTCCTCTTTTCCTAAGAGAGCTCTTCTACTTACATTTTTGACAGTTAAAAATGACTGCTTGCCAACATTGTCAATAGATGAGTAAGGAACTGTGTCCTCCTATACAGTTTTCCAGTCTCCTGTTTCCCTTTTTCTTTTCTCTTCATACCCATTGTTCTTATTAAAATCAAACAATTAAAAATGACAAGGACTTGTCTGTCTTCCCTCTATTAAGTCCGTTTGTGCTTTGCTTCGTTTTGTAAATTCATTTTTTTACAAAAGGATGCAAAGGACCAGCCTCAGGGTGGTCTGTGGGAGCTGAGAGCAAACTCCCACTGGCAGCCAGAAAGAAAGTGCGGGTCCAGTCCTATAGTCATACGGAATTGAATTCTTCTGACCACCTGCGCAAGCTTGGGAGGGGACTCTGAGCTCCAGATGAGAAAGCAGCCCAGGTAGCCCTTGATTTCAACCTAGTGAGACACTGAGTAGAGATCCATTTCAACTGAACCTGGACTTTGGACCTACAGACATGGTGAGTTAATAAACTGGACACATAGGTGTTCTTTAGGCTGCCATGTGATGGTTTGTTATGCAGCAGTGGCCAACTAATACAATGTTCCAGGCTCCCCTTGCATTTCCCTGTCCAGGCCCTGAAATCAACCATTTTCTCAAGGAGTGTTTTGACCAACAATGAGAAACCTGGCTATAACTACATATAAATAATAATAAGCATGGCTATAATCATATGTAATACACAGACACACACATACATACTCTATATTAGAACAAAAACACGAGCTCATCTCTCTTTTCCTTTCTACCGCATATACCTTTAGCCCTCTTTTTCTCTTATATAACCTTTTATTTTTGTCAGTGTTTAATGGTTACTTTAATCATATCTGTTGTTTCTATAAAATTAATAAACATGTTCAAATATTCTCATTCCCTTTTCAATGAACCAACTTTTAATTTAATTGATTTTTCTCTATTGTTTGCCCTATTTCTATTTCACAGATTTCCTCTGTATTTATTTTCTCTGTTGTTAGCGTAATTTGCTCTTATTTTTATTGCTTCTTAAGATAAAATCTTGATTTGCAATAAAAGTTTTCTTTTCTTTTCATGTATTTAAAATGATACCTTTTCTCCTAGTCATTACTAATCCCATAATTTTTGATATGTCATGTTTTCATTATCATTTGGTACAAATAGTTTATAATTTCCTATAGGACATTTTGACTCATGATTATTTAGTATATATGTTTTCATTTCCAGATATTTGGGAAATTTTGCTGGGAATAGGTTTCTAGTTTAACAGATTTCGTTTTCTTTTGGCATTTAAAAATGGCCATCCATTATCTTTTGGCTTGCATGGCTTCTTTTAGAAAGTCAGTGATATTCTTATCTTCACACCCCTGTATATAATGAGTCTTTTTTTTCTAACTAATATTAATAATAAAATTCCCTTTATAATAAAATTTGTCAACAATTTGATCATGATGTGTCATTGTCTTGGTTTTCCTGCCTGGAGTATGTTGAGCACTTTAGATTTCTGGGTTAACATTTTTAATTAAATCTAGAAAATTTTAACCATTTAAAAATATTTTTTCTCTTGGAAGTGATAGATACATTTATGGCAACCTATGCTGTAGTGGTCACTGAGCTTCACTCTCAATACAGAGCCTTTCTGGGCCACTATTGAATGCCCAGTTGTTCAGAGATGTCTCTCCACTCAGGCTCAAGTACAGAACTAAAAGGTCATCTAGTTCTGTGGAAACACTAGGGATTCTTCCGTTTACAGACCTCCATGGTTGTCTTTGCCTGGCTCGTTGAGAATCACCTTATGCATCTACAGATTAATTTCAGCCAATTCAAGGATCCCTATGAAGAGTTCTGTGCAGTTCTCTTTTTTCTTGGTTTCTGTGCCTCAAATTCTAGCTATCTCAGCTCCCCTAATCTCCGATGATGTCATCTTTACTCAATGAGATGATTGTGTTGTGCTTTGGTTCTCCCTTCCTACCCCATGGCCTGGCAGGAGCCTCAATGCAGTAAATCCGGGTAATTGTAGGGCTGACTCTGCTTGTTTTCCTTCTCTCAGGGACAATAGTCCTGTACTGATTATAACCCTGTGTCTGAAGACAGTCGTTTCAAATATTTTGCCCAGTTTTCTGAGTGTTTTGCCCTAGGAGAAACAGGCCAGTACCAATCAATACTCCGTTGTGGCAACAACCTTAAGTTCCAAGACTAAATTTTTAAACTGGAAAGTTTTCCCCCCAAAGGTATCTTATAACTTTAAAAAGTATTTTAAATTATTTTTAAATTACCAAAAGGATATTGAAGTAAATAAAAAATAAATGGAAGATATTTTCAAGGTATTTAACTGTGGCTACTTTTATGAATTTATGTAGGTTAATGAAAAATAAAACTTAAGACCAAAGTAGTAATTATGAGTTTCTGTCAAGATTTTTCATATATGTCCCTCCCATTTTTATCTCTCCCTTCATCCTCCATAGATAAGCCACTCATTAGCCCTTTAAAATTATTGTTTAAAAAGAAACTGTTGCCCTGGCTGGTTTGGCTCAGTGGATAGAGCGTCGGCCTGTGGTCTGAGGGGTCCCAGGTTCGATTCCAGCCAAGGGCATGTACCTTAGTTGCGGGCTCATCCCCGGTAGGGAGTGTGCAGGAGGCAGCTAATCAATGTTTCTCTTCGATGTTTCTGACTCTCTGTCCCTCTCCCTTCCTCTCTGTAAAAAATCAATAAAATATATTTTAAAAAAAAGAAAGAAACTGTTTCTAAAGGAGTTTATATTTAGATAGTTATTTGGAAAATGTTTAAATATACAAAATATGTCTTAAAATGTTCTCAAAGTAGAAACTGTATTAACTTGATAATTATATGGGTTTAGAATAAATGTAAACCTTTTCAACTTCCCTCTATCAATCCAATAATAATAGTAAAAGAAATAGCTAATACTTTCATAAATTTTATTATGTACCAGATAATCTTAGTATTTCCCATATGTTAACTTCTTTAGTAAGCGTCTGAGGTAAATTTTATAATTTATTCATTCTATAGATGAAGAAAACAGAGCTACAGAAAGATGAAGTAATTTTTTCAAGGTCACACAGCTATAATGATTTAAATGTATTCTGAATAAATTTTGGAGAAGGTACCTCTGTCCCAGCCAAAAAGCAGAGTTCTTTAGATGATGTAATCATTTAAATTTACAATCCCTTTTGATTGTTGGCTCAAGGCCCAAACTCATACTCATCCTTAGGGAAAATCTTGCCAGATTAAGTCAACTGGAGTGTTGCCTGCAGTCATTGTATAAGACTCATATCATCATAAATATCTTGTAACTAAGGCCAGAATTCAGGAGAAATGTGCTCATTCATATCAACAGTGTTACCTGGGTTGAAAAGCTGTGTGTTTTTTTTGTTTTTTGTTTTTTGGGCTTTTTTGTTTGTTTGTTTGTATGTTGTTGTTGGGTTTTTGCTAGCATCACAATAGTTTTATTTAAGACACTGTTCACGTCTGTTTAAATGAAAACTTTCTGGGTTAGTTCATTAATAGAATATTATCTGGTTGGAGACTGAGAGACTTGATAAGTAGACATATTGTTTTGAACTTTTGGTGGGAGACAAATCTTTCTTTCAGCACATAAAAATATTAAAGCTGGAATTTGCTCTGTGTTAAAAGCCCCCAGGAGAGAATTGCTCATCTCAGTTAGTAGAGAATCTACTGATGGAGGTAGAAAGTAGTGGTTAAAAGAGGAGGAAAAGAAGGTGCCCCTGGCAAAGGTAGGAATTCAAGTTACGGAAGAGGTGGCCTAGAGATATTTACCTTCTTTTCCAAGGATGGAAGAGATATTTACCTTCTTTTCCCTGGCCCAAGCAGAGCATTTTGGTTTTCACTGACAATCAAACCAGAAAGGAGTGCCACTTTAACAGGTAAAATCTCCAAGAGCTGAGTGATGGTAGTAGATTAGATAGATCTATGGATTCTAGTGACATGGAGACACCAGAGACCTGGATTCATCTGAATGCTGAAAGTTACTCTACAGGGCCCTGAGCCCCAAGGGCCTGTGGAGGGTAGTTAGCAGGACTTCCTCTGGCATTTCCTCCCACCTGAGACCTGACTGGCATGGCTGAGGACATACATTGATGATATCTGGCCTGAAATGCACTATTGCCTGACTGGTGTCGCCTGATGTGGTGCAAACACATGTCCTCTGCATATAGCCTCTGAGCATTGAAACGAAACAAAAGAAAATTAAAGCACTGGTGCCCTTTCCCAACACATATGGCTAAAAGTAAAAACAATATTAAGCCAGAATATGTACATTTTACATCAAAGAGAAATTAAAATGGATTTTCTAGGATTTTCAGAAAACAATATTTTAGATAAATTAATTGAAGCTGAACTTAACTTTTATTCTCTTTCTCACTCACTTTTTGATGCGCAAGCATATTTATTCTAACCATTCAGTAATTCAGCATAGCCCACTAGCCAGCTCCAATGTGAAAGGTTTTTTATAGCCTTCTTTATTATAGCTTTGAACTCACTTGCTAGTATTTCTCAAAACTACACAAAATTTAATTTTTGTGTGAGTGTGTAGCTAGAGCTAAGACAATAATACTTACTTTTGTAAACTTTTAGAAAAAAACCCAAAGAGAGTTACTTTGGCTCCTTTGCCTTTTATCATCATAAATGCCCTGTAACTGAAGCCAGGATTTAGACGTGGGAGCAGCAGACTTTGGGGATAGGTGGGGCTGAGTGAGGCCTAGCAAACACTATCTAAAAACATATTTTGGTAAACATTTCTCCTAGGAGACAATGAAATTGAACAACTAAGAGCTTTTTTATGGTACTGGGCAGGGAAATAAATAGGTTACAGATAACTAGAAAACATAGTGAGAAAGCATTGAGACATTATGTACATTAATGCCAAACTGATATGTTTATAAATTTGTGAGAATAATAATCTATGTACAAAAATAAATGTAACTTTATAATTATAAAATAAAGGAGTTAAATTTCTAAGAAAAACATGTGTCTGAAATGAGTCCAACATTTCAGTTCACTATCATTTAAAAAGCCATTTTATGACAATCATAGAAATATTTTAAAGCAACAGAACTTTTTTCCAAACTCTAAGTCAATTTAAAAAACCTCAATTGCAATTTTAAAGATGGGTTAACTCATCTGAAAATAGGACAATTTCACCATGAATTTTAACACATATACCAAGTCTATTCTGCACAGAACCGTGTACAGAAACCAGTGCAGTAAAGATCACACCTGATTAAATGAACTGAAAACTCCATTTAGAATTTAGTAAACAAAAGGTCCATATGTGCAAATATGCTACTTGTGGACATATTATGGGTTTAAAAATTGTTAACACAAATGACAAGGATTTGCGAGAATGTGGAGAAAAAGGGACCTTGTGCACTGCTGGTGGGAGTGCAGACTGGTGCAGCCACTATGGAGAACAGTATGGAGTTTCCTCAAAAAACTAAAAATGAAACTTCCATTTGACCCAATGATTTCACTTCTGGGAATATATCCCAAGAAACCAGAAACACCAATCTGAAAGGACATATGCATCCCTATGTTCATAGCAGCACAATTCACCATAGCTAAGATTTGGAAACAGCCCAAGTGCCCATCAACAGGTGAATAGATTAAAAAAAACTGTGGTACATCTACACAATGGAATACTATGCTGCTGTAAAAAAGACGGAATTCTTACCATTTGCAATGGCATGGATGGAACTGGAGAGCATTATGCTAAGTGAAATAAGCCAGTCAGAGAAAGATAAATATCACACGATCTTACTGATTTGTGGAATATAAAGAACAACATAAGCTGATGAACAACAATAGATCCAGAGACAGAGAAGCATCAATCAGACTGTCAAACCTCAGAGGGAAGGTAGGGGAGGGTGGGTTTAAGGGAGGGAGATCAACCAGAGGACTTATATGCATGTATATAAGCTTAACTAATGGACACAGACATGGGGGGGTGAGGGCATGAGTGAGAAAGGGAGAGCAAAGGGGAGATAAGGACATGTATGTAATACCTTAATCAGTAAGGAAAAAAATAGTTAACAAAAATTATAACTTACTAGAATTTAAATATCTTTAAAATTCTACTTATTCAAAAGTCTTTTAAAATTAACTGTTAAAATTTTTTTAAAATTAACTTTTAAAATTTACTGTTTTAATATTTGAATTAAGTTTTATCAGCAGATGAATATATCCAATTGTTTACCAGTTATTTGGGTCTCTTGCCAATTGGAATATTTCTAAATGTAGGGCCTTTATACAAACACATCAGGGGTAAGCTACTCAACTACAGTTGCCTATGTCTTCATGAAATAAGTATCAAACAAATAACATCAAGTCTATTTTCTTCTTCCTCAGGTAAATTAAAACTACTTAAACCTCTACATGCCAGATCGGAAAGGAATCCTGTAATACTCTCTCAGGGCTCTTCCAAGCCCCATCCAAAACTGTGGTGGTTTTTCATCCAACAAAGATGTCCATCTGTTTTCACTTCCACCTGGAAAGAGCTTTGTGTCTTAAGATCTGCTCTTGCCTTGTGATCATTGATCCGTGCTACAACACTGTCCCTCTTGAGTGAACACTTGACTGTCCACAGCCAGAGGAAAGTCACCCTGAACCAGCTTCTGCCACAGGTCACCCTAAGCTTCCACAGGAGGTCCTACCTGTGGGGGGCTTCTCTTGGTTCCCAAGACATCACTTAAGTGCCCATGCAGCTAAGTTCTTCTGCCTAGAGGTGCTATGCTTGAGCTGACTAGAGGGTCAGCCCATCATAGAATACACAACTACTGTCCTTTCCTGTCTCAGAAATTCAGGGAGGCTGGGAAGGGCTTGGCCAGGCTCATTTCTTTCCCAACTCTCAAGACACAGAGTGCTCATTCCACACCCTTCACCGGAAAAAAAGCTCACTGCCTTTGAGAATGACCCAATATTTAATGGGAAATACTTTCTCTGCTTCCCAATCAGGTCTCCTGCTCATTTCACCCAAGGTAATATCTGGCCTCTGTTTTCATAAAGCGACAAATAAGTAATTACCAGTACTACCAACAACACAATTCAAAACAAGAAGTTAAATATTCAGCAGGTCGCCCACCACTTTTACACCATTAGGTATACTAGAATCTCCAGGGTCTTCTCTATTTTTTAAACACGTCTACCATTTCTAATAAACTATATCTCTTTGGTACTGAAATTTAGGTATCCATTTTAGATGGGACTCATTGTTGTCTGTTCTCCAGGTAGGATATAGATAGTGCTATTCAGAACTTTCTGTGATGAGGAAAATGTTCTATAACTGTGCTGCTTAATATGGTTGTCAAGATCTACAAGTGCCACTGAGCACTTGATAGGTGGTGCATGCAACTGAGAAACTGAACTTTTAATTTCATTTAACTTTAAATCATTTAAACTTAAATAGCACACGTGGCTAACAGCTAATGCATTGGGCTCAGAGTACTTACCTTAATTACTCTTTATAAAAGAAATTAATCAAAATTCACTTCCAGAATAAAATGTTTTCATCAACTCTGAGTTTAAATAGACTCCTCTTTAAACAAAACACTTCACCTGGCATCAGGAGCAACACACATGCTGAGACTATGTATTTTTGTTCTTTTATCAAAACAAAAGCTTATTATAAGCTTCAGGGCCAGGTATTTTTGCTGGATGAGTCTTACCCACCAGCCTTTTCCTCTTCCAGAGCATGGCTGTTATAAGTTAAACATTTGCAGTGGTAACATAAATAATTTCTCTCCAAAATTAACACACACTGAATTTCGAGAGCAGAGACATTCCCCGCCCCTCCTCAACCCATCTTTCTGTCAACATACCTGTCTCACTGAGCGGTTCTGTGAATTGATTCATTTATGAAATGTGCTTGTTTGCCTCTTAAGAATAAGACTCTACTGTGTAGAGAGACTGAAAATTAAAAATAAATGTGAACTTGTGTTGTTTCTTTGGATTTATAATCTCTTTGACAACTTGCCTTTAACTAAGAGATGGGCCTGAGTTTGGTTAACAGTTTTCAGCCAACAGACTTGGGGTTATATCCCACCCGAAAAGCTAAATATATATGAAGCTTGATTGTCTTCAGCAGGAGGTTTTAATTTACCACAAGGCCACAGTTTTGCCCACAGTTATTTTTAGAAGCATGTTCATATTGGACAATTGAATCCTCTGCCACAGAGGCTAAAGTTGGTTGCCAAAGATCCATTTATCTTCTCTCACACTCACTGAGTCCCCAGTCTCTAAAATTACGCTAAAAAAAAAAAAGTCTGACCACTCAGGAATAATTCCAACTTTCAAATATTACACATTTTTGGGTAACCAAAACGTGAATCTGCAAAGGTAAATGATTCACTTTTGCTTCTGGAACAAAGAGACTAAGGAATTCACTTGGAAAAGATATATTTAGGAAATGTAATTTATGCAACTTACGGTCAATAGGTCTCTTAATAAGTAGTTGGCATATCTGGGTCTTCTACACATGCTGTAAAATCTGACTCTGGAAGAATCTGCTGGAATAGAATTCCTATTCAAATTTAGTTACTAGTTTTCACAACAAATTATTTCCTACTGGAATGAAAATTGCAGTTGATTTAAAGAATCTATTTTCCCCTTGACTGTGGTCTGAGAGATGTGCCATGACTATAATGATACTCTATTCCAGAATTCAAAGCTGTTGTACAATCTATCCAAGTATCATGTAAAATTAGGCTTCACTAAAATACCTGCTCCTGAAGGAGTCCTGCATCAGAGTGTGTATCAGAAACATAGCAACGGGGATATGTGAGTCAACAAATGCCAGAAAATGCAGGCTGATGCCTGAGAAGTTCTGATCGGTGGGTCTGATCATTAAAAAGAATTACATTCTGAAGGAAGGTAATAACACTGCATCACTGGCTCAGAGTCTGAGCCTGGACTGGGATTGATTAAATCTCTCATGCACACAATATGGCTCGGGGCAAACACATGAGAAACACAGAGGTATACATTATTTATTTCTGCTGTACTTAGCTCAGTGGGATCCGCACCGTTTAAAAATTAACTACTTAGACACTGAGATGGGTAATTTGGAGTCAGTGAAGGGTTTATTATACTGAGCATGTTCCCTGTATTCACCAAAGAAGTGATAGGAATAAAGGGACTCAAGTCATAGCAAGAACTTAGCCTAAGGGGGGGAAAGAATTTTCTTGAATGAACTATTGAGATATGAAAGCAACCCTTGGAGAATTTCTATAGTCTTCTTTCCTAAAATATTTCAAAAAACAAGGGACCCCTTTGTCTGATAGGTGTCCTTAAATGCAGCTTCTTTGGAAATAGGGGCTGTTCTGCAACTAAGGCTGGGGTTGGTCCCGTGTGCTTTCAGTCTGGGATGTAGCTTTCTTTCTATCTATGGATGCTTGTACAGACAATCCTCAGGTTATGTCGGACTCGACCTACGTCCTTTCGTGGTTCCATTGCCATCTCCCATTTATTTACATAAAAAAAGTTCCGTCATTTTGATGTATGTACAAATGTGCTTTATGTTTTTTGTTATTTAGCACAAGTAAAGGCCAGGAATTGTTATCTTTCTTTTAATTTTTTTTTACTGTTTCTGATTTCATTGCTGCTGTGTATGTGCTCCATGTGAGTGACGTAGGTGCTTATGGAGGTGGGTTCTGACTTATGGTGAAATGGCATTATGTCACGCTGTAGGATCAGATCCTGACGTAACCCAAGGACCTACTGTACTGTGTAACCTGCCGCAGACTTTGTAATCAAGCGATCAGGGCTCAAAAATTATTTGTTGGACTAAATGAGTAAATGTAGGAAGAAATGGGGAAGTTAGTTATCTGTTGCTATACATTAAATGTGATATATTTAACAGTTTAAAAGACAAACACGTATTGTCTGACAGTGTCTGTGGGTCAGGAATTCGGAAGTGGCTTAGTTGGGTTGTTCTCGCTCAAGTTCTCTCATGAGGTTGCTGTCAAGAGTTTGGCTAGGTTGTGAAAGCAGAAATAAGCTGGGCTCTCTCTATTGTAGGAATCTGGGACCAGAAGGGCAATTCTATATAATAATTCTATGTAATAAAAGGGTAATATGCAAATTGACCCTAAGAGCAGAACCACTGGGAATGACTTGTCACTATGACACACACTGACCACCAGGGGGCAGATGTTCAATGCAGGAGCTGCCCCCTGGTGGTCAGTGTGCTCCCACAGGAGGAGCTCTGCTCAGCCACAAGCGAGGCTGATGGCTGCCAGTACAGCGGTGGTGGGAGCCTCTCCCGCCTCTTCAGCGGCGCTAAGGATGTCTGACTGCAGCTTAGGCCTGCTCCCCGCTGGCAGGTGGACATCCCCCGAGGGGTCCCAGACTGTGAGAGGGCGCAGGCCAGGCTGAGAGATTCCCCCCCCCAGTGCACAAATTTTTGTGCACCGGGCCTCTAGTTATTAAATAGGAGGCCATCACAGTGACACAATGGGTGGAAGTCCCAAATATAGGGGTACCTGGGATTAGACCAGAGAAAAGAGAACTATATAAGGATGAATAAGGAGGGGTCAGAATGTCAAAGTAGAATGAAAAGAAGCAAGAGGTGAGCCAAGAAGAAAATGGGTAGCATAATAGACCCCCATTATCTGAGGGGGATATGTTCCAAGGCCCCAGTAGATGCCTGAAATGGTGGATAGTTCTGAACCCTATGTAGTCTATGTTTTTCCTAAACATATACGAAAAAGTTTAAGTCACTCTTACATTAATAAAAAATATTTTTATTAATTTCATAGAGGAAAGGAGAAGGAGAGAGAGAGAGAGAAACATCAATGATGAGAGAGAGAATCATTGATTGGCTGCCTCCTGCATACCCGCTACTGGAATCGGGCCCACAACTCATGCATGTGCCCTGACCAAGAATCAAACCATGACCTCCTGGTTCATAGGTTGATGGTCAACCACTGAGTACGCTGGTTGGACTGGGAACCATTTTTAAGTAAAATAAAGGTTACTTGAACACAAGTACTGGCATAACTGGACAGCAGTTCTGATAACTGAGAGAGCTGCTAAGTGACTAATAGGTAGGTAGGGAATACAGTGTGGATGCACTGGACACAGGGATGATTCACGTTCAGGGTGAGACAAAAAGAGATGGTGTGAGATTTCATCATGCTACTCAGAACGGCATGTAATTTAGAACTTATGAACTGTTTATTTCTGAAATTTTCCATTTAATATTTTCAACCCGTGGTCGACCATGGGTAACTGAAACTGTGGAAAGTGAAACTGCAGATAAGGGAGGGGCTCCTTTCCAGGCCTTGAAGCAGAGCGGGCAGGAGGGCAGATCAGGTGGTGAGAAAAGAAACTTGGCTGGAAGTACCAACCAGAGCATCCTGATTTGGGCCTCTGTTGCTCTGTGCCTGTGCTTGCACCACCCACGTAATAGGAAGGAGATAACAGAATAGATGGTGGAGTTTTAGGAGGAGTTTTGAAGAGGAACATTTCTTACCTTGAACCTTCCCTTTGTAGGCAGTTGCCTACCACCCCCCACCCCGGGGTAGTCTGGCCTGTTTCTCCCTTGCTACCTGGGTCCAGCTCCTGTCCTTGCTGGAGTGTGATATGACATCGTGCTACTGCTTCTGTCACCATAGGATTCTTAAAATATTTATTTGCAACCCCCTCCCCTGAGATGGAACATAAAATAAACATTAGGCTCTAGCACAGTCTTTGAAAATACGCCACCCTAAGAAATGTATAAAGAATTCCCCTTTTATTATTTTAAAAACAGTTGAGAACATTCAAAAAGGATCGAGCACTGAATCTGACGCTGTGGTCCACTTTCTAACTTCTGATGTGGATACTTATTGAATGGTGGCCTTGCTTCACCCCTTATACCTGAAATTGGATACTTTCTTCCTGGCTTCAAGATTTTGCTCCTTTCTCAACTGTAATTGCGAGCCCTCCTTTTGGCTATATGACTTGAGTTTCCTAATATATATCTTTGGACTTTACATCTTAGTTCAGAGAGAGTGTGTGTGTATATGTGTGTGCGTGTGTGTGTGAATGTTCTTGCTCATAAATATGAGATGTGATCGTCACATTGATGACCATGTTGCCTTCTCTGAAATCCATCTGAAACATATCAGCTCTTCTTTCATACACAAAGTTTATGTCCCTCCTGGGACCACCCACTAGGTTTGTGTCCTTTCTGAAGAATGCTTCCTGTATTTAACTTACTGGTTCAGCGGAAATGACTGATACGCACTGAATCCAATGAATGATCAATCAGTTATCTTGATTTGAAAGATCAACCTCACTCATTGCTCTTCAACAACTTATCAACCATGTTATACCAGCTAACCACTTCTCTAGTTTGCCTTGTATGCAGTATTATCAAATGCTGCCATACCATAACTGATACCAAACACCAGTGGCTCACAGAGAGGACTAGGTTTGGGAAACTTTGATCCTCACAGAACTTAAACCCTCAAATTCTAACATATAAATTCTTCAAAGTAATGATCTAAATTACACCAATAGTAGTAATTCAATAGGAAGTTATCGAAATAGAAAACCATTAAGTAGAAAACTCAGAAAACACTAGAGCATTTTGAAGTAAGCAGTGACAGCCGTAGGAATTGCTATAATCCGTATTGGCCATTTGCATTCGTTCTTCACTTGGCCAGAGAGAATCTCACGCAGCCTCTGTGGTTCACTCAATTCCAGGCTCACTCTGATGTCACACTCGGGGGGTGAATACTGCTCCTTGGAGTAGCAAAGACGGAGCCCCAAGCAAAGAGGAAAACTCTCATCCATGCTTAGGAACCCAGGAAATGGTTTATAATTATTTGACCTAATTGAATTGAATTCCAAATACTTAGAAAGTTTATTTGGTCTATAACTGGTTTCACTAGATGCTGGAATGCTGGAGAGAATCTGTAATAAGAAAAAAAAAGTAAAAAACCACTTCTATTCTCAAGGTGCTTTCAGCTTAATAACAATGTACACATATACTTACCGTATAACAGGCACGCGAGAGCTCTGAGAGAGTCCGAACGTGCCCTGAGGAGTGCAAAAAAGGGAGACTTTTGGGCAGGTGGGCAGAAAGGGGGTGGGGTGAGGCTATGTTCTCGCAGGCCTGCCATGAAAACATCACTTTAATGGCAGCAATAAGAGAGGGAAGGGTGTTCTCTAGGGCAGCGGTTGGCAAGTATTTTCTTTAAAGGGCGAGAAAAAGTATCTAAACTAATAAAAGCGGAATAGTAAAATTAACCGTTTCTCCGGGACGCCCACAGCCAATCAGAACGGCTGTATGCAAATTAGCCCAGCCAACATGGCGGCCGCCACTCACGGACCTGAGTAAACGTTTAGGCAGAGTCCGTTGCAGCAGGAGCGAAAGGGAAACTACCTGCTTGCTGGCTCCTTAGCCTTTGGCCTGAAGCAAAACGCATATTTGCAACAATTAAGTGTAACAATTGTTTCATTATAGAAGCCGAGAGGTGAGGCAGAGAGGCTTCGTTAGTAAAAGGCCTCTCCTTAAAGGAACAGCATCAATTATAGGAAACCTGCTTCCAGCCAGCCTTGCTGGGACGTTGGGTCAATGGGAGCTGTGGGCAGCCTTAAAGCCCCTCACCCAGGCTGGTCAGGCATGCCAGCAGGTGGACATCCCCCGAGGGGTCCCAGACTGCGAGAGGGCACAGGCCGGGCTGAG
>PVJC01028731.1:0-22358 GCA_004026665.1 Murina feae | reverse complement strand
TGGTGATGGTGATGGTGATGATGATGAAGATGGTGGTGGTGATGGTGATGATGATGATGGTGGTGGTGATGATGGTGGTGATGGTGATGATGATGATGGTGATGGTGATGGTGATGAAGATGGTGCTGGTTATGGTGATGATGGTGATTATGGTGATGATGATAATGATGGTGATGATGATGATGATGATGGTGATGGTGGTGATGATGATGGTGATGATGAAGATGGTGGTGGTGATGGTGATGATGATGATGATGATGGTGATGGTGATGATGATGATGTGATGATGATGATGGTGATGATGATGAAGATGGTGGTGGTGATGATGATGATGAGAACCGGAGGAGGAGTGTTTACTTGTTGCCATATCCTAGGTTAATAGCTTTACAGATATGTTTTAATTCCCATCCATGAGGCAGGGTGATTACTCCCTTTTATAGGTGAGGAAGCCGGGCTGGGTGAGGGGAGTGGTTGCCTCAACGCACAGGGCCCCCCAGTGCAGCCAGCGGACACTCCAAACCTACCCACAGCATCATGTCACCAGCCCCGTCCTCCCACCTCACAGCGATTGGAGGACCTGAGAGATTCTCCCGCACGGAGTCCCATGTCAGACCTGCAGGCAGCATCTGATCCCAGACCCTCCGTCAAAGGTGGGGAGTAGTGAGTGGTACCTCAGACGACACAGGGGAGAGCAGAGAGAGGTTTCTGTCACTGTAAGGTGCTGATCTGGGCTCCTGGCTGATCTGTGCAGGCCTGTGGCATGGAGGGAGCCCCTAGAGCTGACAGACAGACCGACCTATGGGAAATTCCTGCTGTGTTGTTGATATCTAAGCAGCCTTAGCTGAGGCTTCCCAGTTCTCTGAGTCTGTCTTTCCATCTTTCTATCTGAAAATGGGGTGCCCAGGCTCCCTCCCGCTGAGGGGATCGTGGCTGCAGGGCTGGCATGGGGACCCAGCAGTTCAGGCCCGGCTCTGGGTGCACACTGGGTGCTCCATCCAAGGACTGGTGACCACCATCCTCTCGGCTCATGCGCACACGTGCTCTTGAGGCTCAGAGTCCTAGTGGAGGAGGGCTGCCTGCTGCTAAGGCAGGCCCTGGGTAAGGGCATGCAGCCCTGGACCACGCAGGCCCCTCCCCCGGGGCCGTCCTCAGGGCTCGGTCCCAGTCCCAAGGCCAGGAGAGCCTGGCAGCGCCCGCCCCAGTAGCACCAGGAGAGGAGGATTTCAAGTAAATTCAAAACAAGCATGTGTGTTTCCCCTTTGCCCATCTGTGGCAGGTTCTCGAGGCGCCAGCTCTTGGAGGCGGAAGGAACAAGGCGGAAGTAGAATGGCTCTTGGAAAAGCTGGAAAAATTAGCAATTAGCAGGGGAAATTGTAATGAGAAAATGAGCCTTAATAAGGCAAACACAATACTGCCGAGGCTTTTTTTCTTGCGCTCTCGCCGAAAACAAGCGGTGACTTCATGTCTGGGTTTCTCTGCTTTCCTGTGGCAGAGCCAACTGAGAAAGAGCCGGAGAAAAATGTCTCCATTGTCTCTAGACAAGGTCTCTGGCATCCGGGAAAGAAAAGGCCTGTCCACTGGGGTGAGCAGGGGAGTCAGACCCGCTGCTTCTGTGGACACCCACTCTGCTCTGGGCCCCGCCCACTGCACACTGACCCCGCCAGTCAGCATGGGCGAGGTCACGCTGCAGTAACAACCTGGCTCTCAGAGCCTGCACAAAACACAACTCAGCAACTACATAAATCTGGGCTTCTTGGTGCCCTAGCCTTCATTCCACACTCAGCCAACATTACTGGAGCACTGCCTCTGTGCTAGGCCCCCGGGGACACTGGGGTGAGTAAAGCACACCTAGTCCCTGCCGCTGTGGAGGTCACATTCTAGACAACAAGCAAGTGCATCAACAAGAGAATGACTGATTATGAGCCCCAGGAGGAAAGCAGCAGACCTGTGAGATGAGCTGGCTGAGTGAGCAGATGAATGGATGAGTACACACATGAATGAATGAATGTTTTCCACCCTTACTCCTCAAGGCCCACCTCAAGGGCGCTCAGCTCCAATATCCTTGGGCCTTATGCATTAATATCTTTAAGGGCCAGCAGACAGGCACCCTCAGTATGGAGACACTGCCTCTTTTATAAATATTGGCTAGAGGCCGGATGCATGAAATTCGTGCATTGGGGGCGGGGAGCAGGGGTGTCCCTTAGCCCAGCCTGCACCCTCTCCAATCTGGGACCCCTTGAGGGATGTCCAACTGCCCATTTAGGCACCATCCTGGTGGGATCAGGCTAAATGGGCAGTCGGACATCCCTCTCACAATCCAGGACTGCTGGCTCTCAACCACTCACCTGCCTGTCAGCCTGATCACCCTCTAACCACTCCCCTGCCAGCCTGATCAATGCCTAACTTCTCCCCCTGCTGGCCCGATTGCCCCTAACTGCCTTCCCTGCCAACCTGGTCACCCTCAACTGCCCTCCTCTGCCGGCCTTCTTGTGTCCATATGGGGGCGGCCATCTTGTGTGTTGGAGTGATGGTCAATGTGCATGTTACTCTTTTATTAGATAGGATGCTCATCAATATTGCTGGGCTTTGCCATATATACTTAGTCTGTCTGCAGATGCTGTAATTCACTAGCGGTGACATCCTGTACGTGGAAAACTGCCCTAGCACAGGCTTCTGGTTACCCCTGAAGCCTGGTCCAGGAACCTCCCGAGCTCTCACCTGGGGCTTTAGCACCACCTGGTAGTTCAGACCCAGGCACTGGCCGGACACCAGAGCTTCCAGGGAAGGAAGGGGGACACACTGGTGGGCTAACTGGGTCGGCCCTGAGCATTTATAACTTCCGGGCCCTCCTCCCACCAGAGAGGCTTTGATTGGCTCGTGATGCCGCACTCTACGATAGGGTGTTCCTATTGGACACAGTTCAGCCACCACCAGCCTGTGGTTGTCATTGGATCCATCCCAAGCCCTGGTCCAATCAGCTACACAGGCAGGTAACTATTGCTAGCCACTCTGAGGCCATGTGGCTAGACGAACTCATGCACCTCAAGCTGTGCTGCCCCTAAGCCCTGAGGTTATCTTGGATGAGTCACTTCCCCTCGGTTGAGTGGACCCCGCAATCCCTACCAGCCCTGTTCAGACCACCTTACGCGCCTTATATGCAGGCGCCAACCTGTCCTGCCCATTGCTGCCACATCTGAGTGACATCAGCCATTGTGGGTGGCACAGGACCTCGAGGCCGAGTGGAGGGGTGGGAAAGGTGACTCCTGGAAGGTGGCCGAAGCCCCAGCCCCGTATATGCACAGTGGGCATAGGCAGCACCTGAGACACGTGGTCCAGCCTCACCATAACCATGGCCATTTGTCTCTTCTTGCTTTTCAAGCACCAGACCAGCTAGCAGGGCACCAGCACCAGCCCTGCTGGGCACGTAAGTCTCCTCTGTGCCAAGGAGTTAGGAGCACAGTGCAGCGCGAGCGCAAGCGCAATGCATTGAGGCCTGGAGTGGCCAAGCGTTCCTGCCTTCCCACCACCAAGCACTCTCTTCCAGCCCGGGAAGGCCCAGGGGGAGACACAGCTGGGCTGCCTATGCCATGTGACTTAATGGGAGCTGTAATTCCTCCACGACTCCATCTAGAACTGGGAGCAATGTGCATAATTCATGGGGGTCTGGGTTGCGCAGCCAGGCTGGGTGCCCGCTTGCTGGAAATCGGGCAGATGTGAGAGAATGGAAAAGCACCCCGAGGGGACGGGGCTGCCGCCCTGGCCTGGCTCCTCAGCCCTGTTCTCTGGGAACCCGAGCATCCTGGGCTGGAGGAGAGGCCTCAGGCTAACATTTCTCTGGGCTCCAGTTTCCTGGGGAAAGAGGTCAGCTGGTCTGATTGTGGTGGTGGCTCCTGTAGCTCTGAGTCACAGTCCCGCTGAGGAGGGAGCAGCCATGGGGTCCTCTCACATTGATGCCAAGCTGGGTACTTGTTTATCACTCCCCCACACCCCATTGAGATGTCAGCTCCATGAGGGAAAGGGTCCTTGTCTCATTTGCTAACTGCTGTCTAGAATAGGGACTATGATTCACATATTCAATATTTGTTGAATGGCTGAATGAGCTCAGGAGTAGAATTGAGAGAAATCTCAGTTTGATCCTAAATCTGTGGACTTGGCGTGTGACCTTGAGCAATTAAACCCTTTTCTTAAACTCTCCACATCTGTTTCTTTCTCTGTAAAATGGACGTAACTGGTTTTTCTCTTGGGACACTAACAGGGTTGAGATGAGGGGCTACTCATGCGGCAGCAGGGTTGGTGGGTCAGCCCTGAGACCCAGCTCAGTAATCAGCCTGGGCCCAGGAGGGGCTGGTGAGCTCTGCACAGTGTGACCAGCTCAGATTTTCAGACCAGGGAGTGCCAGGTTCCAGAACCACCCCAGGTTCTGGAACCCCCTCCCCATCTCTGGTTCTAGAACTACCCCAGGTTCCAGAACCACCCAGGTTCCGGAACCCCCTTCCCCACTTCTGGTTCGAGCCACCCTAAGTTCCAGAACCACCCCAGGTTCCAGAACCACCCAGGGTCCCAGAGCCACGTCAGGGTTTCAGAACCAGCCCCATGTTTCAGAACCACCCCAGGGCTCCAGAACTGCCCACCAGGACGCTAGAGTCAGTGGCTCTGGGATTCCAGACCCGCACGCCATGGCGTTCTGGGCCCTAGGGCCAGGCCTATGGGCTCAGAGAGCACAGCTTTGGGAAGGGTGAGTCCCCTGATGCTGGAAACGTGGGCTCCAGTGTTCCACTTCCTATTTCCTATACACACTGACCTGCTGGGAGCCCAACCAGGGTTCTCACTGACATTCAGGCCGGGTTGCAGTTGAGTGGCTGACACAGGGGCCCCGAGTCCCAGGCCTCTCTGCTGAAGGTGGGCTCCCTGCAGGAACCTAGGCAGGAGTGGCCTCCACCCCAAAGGTCCACACAGGCCTGGCACCCCAAACCAGCTGTCCCTGGGAGCGGACTCTGTGGGGCTCCCACCAGCTGAGCCGGTTTGTCCAGGAGTCTGGATGGAAAGTGCCCATGTGCTCAATAATGCATCCCCCCCAAATGAGGACATCCATCAGGTGGCAGAGGCAGCCTGCGCCCCCACCTGGGTCAGGCTGGGATGACACATCTGTCCCTGCACCAGGCGCAGGCAGCTTCCCCAGCCCACGGGGGCCTTTTGTGAGCGAGCAGCTCAGCCAGCCCTGACAGCTCGTTCCTCTGCCCGGCAGCCTGAATATTCCATGGGCTTGAATAATGCAGGCCGCCCACGCCCAGCGCCACGGTGCTGCCGGAGGCTGCAGAGACAAACGGTGGGTCTCGGTCCCACCCCCTCGCCCCCTGCATGACTGTTTGGAAGTAGAGGAGGCTCCTGCCAGGCTAGGGACAAGGCCTGGTACATGGGGTGGGGTTGGGGGGGGTGGTGGTGGAGGGCACCTTACCCCTCCCAACCTCTGTGGTGGAAGCACCGTGAATTGGAAGGAACACAGGTTGGAGCTCAGCTAGTGCAGGCTCAGGTCTCCTCCACCCAAGCCCCTTGAACTCACCGAGCCTCCGTTCCCAAGTCTATAAATAGAAGCTACTGCCGAGCAGCCTTCAGCGAGGCTGGATGGGGAAGAGAAAGTGCAAACTGGAGATGTCAACATGCATCAACCCTCCTTCTCCACCAGCAGCAGCACCCCAGGCCCATCCTCGTCTCACCTCGAAGGTCTTCACTCGCCAGGCCACGGAGCGAGGGCCACATGCTTGCTGTCACCACCCTGACACAGTGTTCTGTGGAACTTTCCCGGCTGCTTCACGGAATACATTGGGTCAACAAATCTGGGGGCTGGAAAGGAGATCTAACCAAGGACAGTAAAAACGTCTAACCATGGAAGGCTAAAAATAAACAAAAATGAAAAGGGCCCCCAAGCCCTGCAGCTTCGTTTTCTTTTGTAAAAATATCTTTTGTTTTTTTTTACATGTAAAGAAGGTACATGCTCATTAAAACAATGCAAATGCTAAAAGCATATTTGAAAACCTAACAGCCTCTCTCACTCCAGCCCAATCCCATAAGATAACCAATGTTAACAACGTGAGGAAACATACGCTGATTTCTATTTCTGTTGTTACTCTGGGTGTTAGCTAGGGCTGCTGTCATCAGTACCACAAACTGAGTGGCTTAAACAATGGAAGGGATGGCCTCACTGGGAGTCTGAGATTCAGGCCGAGCTCTCTCTGAGGGCTCTGGTTAGGGTCTGCCCCAGGCCTCCCTTCTCACTTCCGGTGCTTCCTTAGCTTGCGGCAGCTTAACTCCCACTTCGTGTGGCGTTCTACCTGTGCGTACGTGGCTGTGTCCAAATTTCCCCTTCTTCTAAGGACACCAGGCACGCGGGATGCGGGGCCCACCCTACTCCAGGATGACTTCTTAACTAATTACAACCGCAACCACCTGTTTACAAGTAAAGTCTCACTCTGATTTACTGGAAGTTAAAACTTAAATGCATAAATTTTGGTGGGTGGGGGGGATGACACATCTCAACCCATAACACTCTGAAACTTTCTTCGCTTAAGCATCTAAACTAATAAAACTGTAATATTAAAATTAACTGTCTTTTTTGGGATGGGTAAGCCATGCCCACCAGCCAATCAGAGCGGCTGTATGCAAATTAGCCCAGCCAAGATGGCGGAGGCCGCAGCTCGGGAAAAGTCGCATAAAGCACAGGCCGCAACTGCAGGGGGAGGAGCAAGGCACTGGCGATGGAGGCCTGAAATAGATCCGGTTGCTGATTACAGATGGCAGGGCAGCCTTGGGGGCAGAGGGACCAAGCCAGCTCTGCCTGAGGCTGAGGCCTGGAAATCGGTGCAATCAGGGCACACAGCACGCACGGAGGCGTGCCCTCCGTGCGTGCTGTGTGCCCCAATGGATTCCAGGGTCCCAAACTGTGAGAGGGCACAGGCCGGGATGATGGACCCCCCCAACCCCACCGAGTGCACAAATTTTTGTGCACCAGGCCCCTAGTCTATAATAATACAAGGCCAGGCATCACGACCAAAATGACCAATCTGCCAATCGCTCTGAAGTGCATTCACCATCTCTCGGTCCCTCCTCCGAGCCCGAAGGCTCCCATTGCTGGATGGCCAACAGGGAGCCACAGGAACCAGGCTGGGTGGCAGCAGAGTGGGACTTGGGACTGGACTCATGGGTGGCAGCAGCATCGCGGAGCATTGTGGGACATCACTGGGCAGCAGACGTGGCCCTGATCACAGGCTAGGCCTAGGGACCCTACAAGCGCACGATTTCATGCCCTGGGCCTCAAGTTTATTATAAAAATCTCACCACATCAATATATTGTTCCAACTTATTCTTTTTAAAAATACACACAAAAACAGCTTTGCCGCGATGTAATCTGCATCCCATACAATTGACCCGTTTAAAGTGTACAGTGCAACGGTTTTAGTCTATTCACAGATGTGTGTAATGATCATCACAGTTGGTTTTAGAACCTGTCATGCCCTCAGAAAGAAGCCCCATTCTGTTTAACGATGGTCCACCTTTCACCCGTCACCCCTTCATTCCCCCCACCCTCCCAGCCCTAGGTAACTACTTAATCTCCTTTTTGTTCTCTATAGACTTTTCCTATCCTGTGCATCATATAATATGTGGTCTTTTGTGGCTTCTTTCACTTAGCATGAAATTTTTCAAGGTCCATCCATGTTATAGCCGGTATCAGTACTTCATTCCTTTTTGTGGCCAAATAATGTCCCCTTGTGTGGATAGTCCACATTTTGTTCATCTCTTCAGCTACTGATGGGCATTTGGGTTGTACCCACCTTTTGGCTGGAATTGTGAATAAAGACGCAATAATAATCTATAATAATAAAAGCATAATATGCTAATTAGACCAGACAGCCAAACGACCTTTGAGGCGTCATTACAGACGTCCTTCTGGACAAAGCCACAGCGGCGGGGGCTGAGAAAGAGGCGGTTAGGGGCGATCAGGCAGGCAGGCAGAGTGGTTAGGGGTGATGATCAGACAGGCAGGTGAGTGTTTAGGGGCAATCAGGCAGACAGGCAGAGTGGTTAGGAGCAATCAGGCAGGCATGGCAGGCAGGTGAGTGATTAGGAGCCAGTGGTCTCAGATTGCAAGAGGGATGTCGGACTGCTGGTTAGGCCCGATAAACCAGCAGTCAGACATCCCTTGAAGGGGTCTCAGATTGCGAGAGGGTGCAGGCCAGGCTGAGGGCCCCCCCCCTCCCCCTGTGCACGAATTTCGTGCACCGGGCTTCTAGTCATGTAAATAAACATCTGTATACAAGTGTTTGTGTGGGCACATGTTTCTGTGCTTCTTGGGCATACACCTACGAGTGGAATGGTTGGGTCACAGGGTTAACTCTATGGCTAATCATTTGAGGAACTGCCAGACAGTGTGATGGTCCCAGTTTCTCTATAGCCTCATCATCACTTGCTGTGATGTAAGCTTTTAACCTGGCCATCTAGTGAGTGTGAAGGGGCATCTCACTGTAGTTTGATTTGCATTTCCCTGATGCCTAGTGACATTGAGCATCTTTTCAGCTGCTTATTATAGGCCATTTGTATATCTTCTTTGGAGAAATAGCTATTCAAATCCTTTTCCTATTTTTAAACTTTGTTATCTTTCTGTTGTTGAGGTCTATGAGATCTTTATACATTCTAGATACAAGTTCCTTATCAGATATATAATTTGCAAATGTTATCTTCCATTCTGTGGGCTGTCTTTATTAAAATATATTTTTATTGATCCTAGAGAGAGGAAAGGAGGTGGGGTAAAGAGATAGAAATATTGCTGAGAAATCATTGATGGACTACCTCCTACATGCCCTCTACTGGGGATCTAGCCCGCAACCCAGGCATGCGCCCTGACCAGGAATCAAACCTCCTGATTCATGGGTCAATGCTCAACCACTGAGCCACACCAGCCAGGCTGTGGGCTGTCTTTTTATTTTATTCAAAGTGTGCTTTGAAACACAAAAGTTTTTAATTTTGATGAAGCCCAATTTATCTATTCTTTCTTTTCTTGCTCATGTTTTTGGATCTATATCTAAGAATTAATTGCCAAAAATGAGGTCATAAATACTTAACCTTTGTGTCTTCTTTAAGAGTTTTATGGCTTTGATTTAGTGTAGTTTAGTTCCTTGATCCATTTTGAGTTAATTTTTTGTATATGGTGTGAGGTAAGCATCCAACTTTATTCTTTTGCATGTGACTATACAGTTGTCCCAGTTCCCCACTGAATAATTTTGGCATCTTTGTTAAAAACAAGTTTCTTACAGACTCATAGATTTATTTTTAGACTCTTAATTGTATTCCATTGATCAAAACATCTAGCCAGTACCATACAATCTTCATTACTTTTGATTTTTAGTAAGTTTTGAAATCAGGAATGTGAGTCCTCCAATTTTACTTCCTGTTTTCAAATTGTTTGGGTCCTTCTGGGTCCTATTAAACTTTATATGAATTTTAGAATCACCTTGGCAATTTCTACAAAGAAGTTAACTGGAATTCTGATAAGGACCGCATGGAATCTAAAGATAAGTTGGGGGAATATGCCCTTTTAACGATACCAAATTTTAATCTGTGAACATAGGAGTCTTTCTGTTTATTTAGTTTTTTTATTTATTTCAACAGTGTTTTATAGTTTTCAGAGTACAAGTTTTGTGCTTTTTTGCTAAATTTATTCCTAAATATTTTATTCTTTTTGATGATATTGTAAATGGAACACTTCAAATATTT
Organism: Murina feae; assembly: GCA_004026665.1. Taxonomy (NCBI): domain Eukaryota; kingdom Metazoa; phylum Chordata; class Mammalia; order Chiroptera; family Vespertilionidae; genus Murina; species Murina feae. The sequence goes on along the minus strand of PVJC01028731.1, from coordinate 12,593 downwards.
TTTCAAATCTAAAAAAAGTTTTGTTCCTAATGTCAATGGGATGGTTTTTACATTTCCATTTCTGTTAATTGCTAATATCTACAACAGCTATTTTGTTGTTGCTTGTTTATTTAGCATCCAGCCACCTTAGTTTTTGCTGTTGTTGTTGAATTGCTTGAGTTTTCTAGATATATAATTATATAATCTACAAAATAAGGCCATTTTATCATTTCTTTTCATGTCTTTAAGTTGTCTTGGTTAGTTTTCTTTTCCAATTGCATCAGCGAGACCAGTGTTGAGTAGATGGTGAGAACAGTCACCTCTCTCAGTCCTGGTTCCAGTGACACCAGCTAAGAAGTTCTGTCTGCTGTTCCGTTTGGGTAAAAGCCTTTTACATGCTTAAGTCATTTTCTTATATTCCATCTTTCTTCCGGAGGCATAGTAGTTACAAAGTGTGTATGCTGGCTTGGCCTACGTGGCTCAGTTAGTTGGGCATTACCCTGGGAATTACCCCATGCATCAGGAAGTCACTGGTTTGATTCCTGTCCGGGTTTTCAGGCTTGGTCCCCAGTAGGGATGTGCAGGAGGCAGTTGATCAATGTTTCTCTCTCTCTCCCTCTCCCTTCCTCTTTCTGAAATCAATAAAAAAACATATGCATATTTTTAAAGTGGGTATTCTGGAGTGAGATGGGTAAGCTTGAATCCTAAGTTACTTACTAGATTTGTGACCTTGAAGAGCATACCTGACGTCTGTTTCCTCAGCTGAAAGTGGGGGTGAGAATAGCACTGACCCACAGGGTTGTTGCAATGATGACCGACCCCCAGCAAGCGAGAAGTCGGGTTGTCGTCTAGATTCTCCTGGTGGGTAGCCTTTTTTCCTGTCTGGAATTGTGAAAGCTTTGAAGACGTTTTCCCTGGAATTTGGGGATTCTACCAGGCTATTCTAGCCTGAAACGTGTGTGCCCTTTCAATCTAAAAATGTTTGCGATTCTACCGAAGGGTGAAGAAAAGGCAATGACCTCAAACTCCTGTGCTTGGCCATGACATCGTTCATATATGACTGCCAATAATTTTTAAAACTTGAAAAGTCTAGGCAAGGGAAATATCAATTATTGATGACGATGTGGAACAGTGGGAACTTCATACTGGCAGGAGTCAAAATTACTAAAGCCTCTGTTGATACTATGGACTAAAGTTCAAGAAATGAGCACCTCATGACCCAGAAATTACATCCCAGGGTGTGTGCCTTAGTGACCCAGAAATAGCACCCCAGGGTACATGCTTTAGAGGGTTCTGGCCCATGAGCACTAGAAGACTAGCCTTATATAGGAGAGAAAAAAACAAGCAAACTAGAAACCACTCAAATTCCATCAGCAGGAGAAAAAATCCATAAATAGCCATCTATTCACATGATAGAACGCTACACAGCAGTGAAAAACAAGGAACCACTCTGTGCTCAGCGTGGATAATATGGGGAATATCACCCTGAGAAAGAAAAAAGTAAAGGATAGAAGGATACACACAGAATCACTCAATTACATGAAGTTCGAAAGCAGGTAAAACTAAATAATCCCAGCCTGGTCGCAGAGGCTCTGTGGGTTGAGCCGTCACACGCACTGAAAGGTCACCAGGTTGCTTCCCGGTCAGGGCACCTGCCTGGATTGCTGGCTCCATTCCCAGTAGAGGGCGGGCAGGAGGAAGCAACTGATGGTTCTCTCTCACTGATGTTTCTCTCTCTCCCTCTCTCTCTCTAAAATCAATAAAAAGACGTATATATTTTTAGAAAACTAAGCCATGTCCTGTTTAGGACCACAAGCATGCGGTAAAATAATAAAGGACAGCAAGAGAAAAATAAACACACAAAAATTCAGGAGCACAAATACTCTTGTTAGCTCGCTAGTAAAATAAGCAACATTTGATAACTAATGCAGCTCATGAGGAAGCAGCTTTTACTGCAGAGGTGACTGGTAAGGGGGGGGCACCAGCTGAGGGGCACGTGGGCACAGGGGCTGGCACCCCAGGGTGGCTGCCTGCCTTCCACAGAGAATTGTTCATGACCACACACTTTCTTGGGGCCAAGAATTACTATTTCTGCTCCATTTTAATCCCCTCAATAAATCTATAAATTCAACACAATCCCAATCAAAAGCTGATGGAGATTTTGATGGGATTTGACATGCTGATTCCAATATTCAGAAGGACGAGTGGATGTGCCAGAGCAGCCAAGACAGCTTGAAAAAGGAAGAAACAAGAGCAAAATTTTGCCCGGTAAGATGTCAAAACATGTTATAAAGTAATTTTAATAAATCTAATGTGATATTAGCACATGAATAGATAAATAGATCCTTGGAACAAAAATAGAAGATTTAAAAAAAAAAACCCAGACCCATGAATATGCTGGAATTTCATATATATTGGCATTTTCAATCAGTGGGGGGAAAGTGGATTATTCAAAAAATATTAGAACAATTTACTACCTGGAAACTTTTTAGATTAAATTCCCTCTTCATATCTTAACAAAAAATTAATGAGGGGAAGGGGGGAACATATATCTTTTTTTTAAAAAGGCCTGTAAGAGTAATAGGAGAAAACATTAGAAAATATATTTATGACCTTGAAGAATTTTTTTTTAATGTTTTATTGATTTTTTACAGAGGAAGGGAGAAGGATAGAAAGTTAGAGACATCGATGAGAGAGAAACATCAATCAGCTGCCTCCTGCACACCCCCCACTAGGGATGTGCCCGCAACCAAGGTACATGCCCTTCACTGGAACCGAACCTGGGACCTTTCAGTCCTCAGGCGGACACTCTATCCACTGAGCCAAACCAGTCAGGGCTGACTTTGAAGAATTTTAAGATTTACTGAAAAGGCAAAATTCATAAATTTTACGACAAAATTTTAAAGTTTGTATGCAGAAAGATAATATAAAGTTAGAAATGGCAGATGAAAAAGAATATATACAAAGTATATAACAAATGTACCCAATATACGTAAAGAATTCCTTTGATATAAAAACAGGAAAAAGATACTAATAGACAAGATGCAGAAGTGATAAAGGGTTAATACACATATTAAAAGATGTTCAATTTTTCTGTAAAGACAGGAAATGCAAATTAATTTGACATATTTGTTCTCATCAGACTAGCAAAAACTTAAATGTGCCAACATCAAGTGTTGGAGAGTGGGCAGGGATGTAGGCACACTTAATCTACACTGCCAGTGAGATTATAAATGGGGAAAGTCACTCTGGAGACCAATTGGCAATCTCTACTAAAATTTAATATGCAGTCTGCTTGCCTGCCTTCTTTTCTTATTGAATATTCAGCCTAAAACCGTTATATAAAACTGAGCAGAGCAGGTGCACACACCAGAGGGAGGAAGGGTGACAGCCCAGCATGGGTATGGGAGACCAAATGGTTTCAAGCCAGGTGAGGGTTTTCTGTGGAGTTTTTAAAATATGTTTTTATTGATTTTAGAAAGAGAGAGATAGAGAGATACAAACATTGACAAGAGAGACATCAATTGGCTGCCTCCTGCATACCCCCTACAGAGGATGGAGCCCACAAACCAGGCACGTGCCCTGAGCAGAAATCATACTGGGGACCGCTTGTTTTGCAGCTGAGCCTCACCTGGGCACTTCCAAGCCCAATTCAAACAGCAGCCATCTGCAGATCTCTCTGTAGCTCCTGCCGGGTGGTCCCAAGCAGTGGCTGACTTTGTACCATCCTGGAGGCCCTAAAGTCAGTGTACCCAGTGGACAACTTCAAACCATACCAGATTACAACTCTTCACATCCACAAGCAACACACTCAAGAGGCAGACTCAGTGACCACCAAAGCTCCACTGAAGCAAGTCTTGCTCCATAGGGGTGTTTCCTGCACAGCATCTCTCCCACTGTAGTCCAGCTGGTCCTCACAGCCAATTGACCTGGAGGTCAATTCCTCCCAGTGACGCCAACAGCAATTGAGGATCAACTACAAGACTGTGTACACAGCCCACACTGGGTTACACCTAGAGGGGCCAGGTCAGGTGATTGGGGAGGCTGAACCACTGGGCCCTACAGGACACCTACTACACAAGACCTCTCTACCAATTCCAGGAGACACTAACAGCTCTACATAATACATGAAAAGAGACATAGGGAAGCAGCCAAAACAGGGAGGCAAAGAAATGTCACAAATGAGAGAAATGGAAGCAAGCAAACTACTGTATACAGAGGTCAAAACAATGGTTAGATGGTTACTCGAGGATCTTCATGAGAGCTTCAAAGGACTTATTGAGACTTTCAAGAATCTTAGTGAGAATTAAATTAAGCATACAGTAACTGAAACAAAGGATAATTTACAGGGATGCAACAATGGAGTAGAGGATTTTGAGAAGCAAATCAACAATTTGAAATATGAGGAAGCAAAAGGCACCCAATCAGAAGAGCAAAAGGAATCTAAAAATATGAAGATAGTGTAAGGAGCCTCTGGAACAACTTCAAGCGTTCCAACATTTGCATTATGGGGGTGCTAGAAGAAGAGAGAGAGCAAGATATTGAAAACCTACTTGAAGAAATAATGACAGAAAACTTCTGGTACCTGCTACTTACAAGTCCAGGAAGCACAAAGAGTTCCAAACAAGAGGAACCAAAAAAAGGCCCATCATAATTAAAATGCCAAATGCTAAAGACAAAGAACGAATCTTAAAAGCAGCAAGAGAAAAGCAGTTAGTTACCTGCAAAGGAGTGCCCATGTGACTGTCAGCTGATTTCTCAACAGAAACTATGCAGGCCAGAAGGGAGTGGCAAGAAATATTCAAAGTGCTGAATAGCAAGGACCTACAATCAAGATTACTTTACCCAGCAAAGCTATCATTTAGAATTGAAGGTCAGATAAAGAGCTTCACAGACAAGAAAAAGCTAAAGGAGTTCATCACCATCAAACCATTATTGCATGAAAAGCAGGGGAAGGGGAAGGGGGAAGGGGAGGGGGGAGGGGGAAGGGGAGGGGAGGAGGAGGAGGAGGAGGAGGAGGAAGAAGAGATTAAAAATATGAACAATAAAATTGTAATAAATACATATCTATCAACAATCAAATCTAAAAATCAAAATAAACAAATAAGATCTCTAATGAACAAAATACACTGGTGAATAAAATAGAATTCAAGGCATGGAAACATGAAACAGACTGGTGATTCTCAGAAGGAAGTGGGGAGAGCGAGCAGGAAGAGATTAACCAAAGATCTTATATGCATATATGCATTACCGATGGACACGGGGTAGTGAAGGCCTGGGGCAGGGAGGGTGGGAACTGGGATAATAGGTGGGGGGTGGGAGAGAGAGGAAGGGGGCACATCTGTAATACTCTCAACAATAAAGATTTTAAAAAATAAAATGTCCTAAAAAAGAAAAAAAGCTAAAACAGATAATGTCCTTTTTGTAGGAAATACACACAGATTTTTATGTTGCTGGAACTTGGTATCAGCACCTTTGAATAAAGAGGGCAGGAGTAGGGGGATCCTCTGTTCCAACTGAGCATTTGTGGGTGCGGCTGAGGGAAGGGCAGCCGACGTGCTGTGGTCTCTCCATCACAACGAGGCACTGGCGCACAGGAGGCATTCTATGGATGGTTGTGAAAAAGGGAATTTTGGAATCAGAAGACCAACCTGCTTGTCAGAGAAGGGCTGCTCCCAGGACTGCGCTCACCCTCCAGTCCCTGAGGAAGAGGTTGGCTTTGCGACGTGGGGCAAACAGTCCTATAGCTGGGCCTCAACGTTCTTCTTGGGAAAATGAAAGCAGGACTACAGGGATTGGATGGGCCGATCAGGGGCAGCTCCATGGACAGAAGCCAAAGTCCCTGTCTCTGACGTGGGGTCTGGCACCCCCACCGGGGCCTGGGCCACACCTCCCTACTGCTCGGAGCCCTGGTCCACGTGGCTCCTTACCGCAGGTGTGTTCTGGAGCCGGACTCCTGTGGACAAGGAAAAACCACACACATCCCGCCTTCAGTCTGGTGGGGGCAGCAGACACACAAGCAACATGACCAGCAGGGCCAGGCATCAATGACGAGGCCCTCCTCTTGCCTTTGGCTGAGAATCTCCGCAGCCCAGGTAGAGGAGCGTCACCCACGAAATCACCCCGTGGAATCGGTGCCGGTGCTTTACAAATGAAATGGAGGCAGGGAGGGCCGAGCGCACTCGCCCAGGCAGCCGGGAAGTGGACACAAGCCGGCCAGTTCCGCACGTTGCAGTCCCAGCACACATGTGCTGGCGTGTCCATGCTGTGGTCCTTCCTGTCCTCAGAGCAAGACTCCCTGCTGGCGGGGGTGGGCATCTGTCCGCCCCGAAGGCTCCCTGCCACAGCTAGCCCACGAGGACTTACATTTTTCATTAAACTTGTCACAGGAAGTCCACTCCAACACCTGAAGCCACTGCCAAGTGTGCAAGGTTGATGTTAATTAAAGCGGAAGATGACAGCCTGCAGGAGGGGGACCGCTTTCTCCGCTCGGAGAGGCGACCTTTCGGCAGAGCTCTCTCCGGCTCTGGTTGTCGGCACCAAAGGTTTCTGAGCATCTTCAGTGAAGCTGGGGTTCCGGGCTCGGTTGCAGCGCCTGGTCTCCTGGTGGGGGGAGAGGCTTTGCTCCGAGGGACCCCAGGCCACGGACTTCCGCTGCCAGGCCACGGAGAACATCCTTGCTGAGCAGAGTGAACTGCTTGGAGCCCAGCTCTGCCCCCGCAGGGGCCCCTGCAGCCACCTCAGGGATGAGTTCTCACCGTAGCCTGTTGGTGGCCGTGACCTCCTCACTTCCTGTGGTTTCTCTGTCCACCTCCTCTCAGCCCCACACCCAGGCCACCCCGACCTTCCTTCGTCACCCCTGCAAACAGCAGCTCCAGCCTCGCACTGTCTGACCCTCCAGCACCCTGTCCAGCAGTTCCAGGGCTCACAGGAGCCCGGTCCTGAGACCCCACCTCTGTATCAGCCCCTCCACACCCTGAAAGTGCTCCCCTGCATCCGGCCCAGGGACAGTCCTAGGCCCCACAGGATGCCCCTGAGGGTCCTCAGGACCCTTTTCCTCCAAACCAGCCCCAAACCACAGCTGTGTTTGCCAAGTGGATTAGGCTGCACCCTCCACGCCTGCACCCAGGGGCCGGGGGCACTGCGCATCACGCTGGCCTTCTCACTTCAAATCTGAGCTCTCGTGCTGGCTCCCCTGGGGCACCGCCCAGGTCCCAGCTCTCCACCCTCACTGACAGCCTTTCCATCTTTCCCAGACCTTCACTCCTGCTCCCTGGACCCCTAATGAGGAGTCTGCCTTAGTCATCGATCCACCTGGCCCCCGACTCAGTGAGCTCTGTAGCGTCCTGGGCTCCTCTCTCCCCACAGGCACCCCTCTCAGACCTGCCCTCCCTCCTCGCCTCCCAGTGCCACTGCTGCACATACCTGAGCAGCCGGTCCCCCCAGTGCACTGTGTAGGCTGCACAGGGCTCTCTCCCAAATCCAGAGAGCCCCTCCCTAGAGGAGAGAAGTCACACTTGTTCTGCCTGCTGCTTCCTGGCACACACAAGACTGGCCATTGACCTCCAGAGGCCTTGTGACCTCAGGCCTGCATCCTCTGGGGGACCCCTGGAGTTTCTTCTCCATGGCCCCGAGTGCAGGCGGCCCTCACTGCTCCCAGCGTGAGTTCCTGAGGACTCCCCCTAACCCGATTGCTGTGACCCAGGTCACTTTTTTTCCCCCCAATGTATTTTTATTCATCTCAGAGAGGAAGGGAGAGGGAGAGACAGAAACATCCCCCATTGGGGATGGAGCCCGCGACCTGGGCATGTGCCCTGACCAGGAATCGAATGGTGGCCTCCTGATTCACAGGTCGACCCTCAACACTGAGCCACGCCCACCACGCCAGTTGCATTTTTGTGTCCCAAAGACCAATCTTTGGAAAGTGATTTGTCCTTTTTGAAAGCTGGTGATCACCCTGCAAGCACTTCCTACCCAGGCACCTGTCCACACTGCTCGCAGGCATGACCACTGGTGCAACTATTGGAAGTAAAGCATTAGCATCACTTATATGATCTTACTAACCAATAGCACCCCAATAAATTTACTATGAAAAATCCACTAAACTCACCATTCTATTTCCCAAAATATGTATTTTTAAAAGACCGTTTTTGTTGTTGTGCACAAAGAGTTTCAAGCCCTCACGCTGAGCTAAACAGCTTGGGCTTCCGTTCCCTCCGCCTTTTCTGAGCACCTACTATGTGCAAGGAGCAGTGGGCATCCAGGACTGTAAACAGCCTTGAAGTCAACTACAAAGGGGTGAGGGTGGAATTGCAGGGTCCTGACCACAGTTTGAGCTCAGAGAAGCTGGTCGGGGCCACAGGACTGCGAATGGAAGACGGGGTGCTGGCCCCTGCACATCACGGGTGTTTGCTGGATGAGTAGATCCAATGTACGTGTAGTTTTGTATATTATTTCCTTAACATGGAGCACATCTGCACCAAGAAGCCTGTATTTATACAATACAACACAACAGCAACAACAAACCCAAACACAGCCATGCAAACAAAAACCCACCTCTCGCCCCAGCGTTGGGCTCAGTGGATAGAGGTCAGCCTGTGGACCAAAGGGCACGTACGTACCTTGGTTGCAAGCTCCTTCCTTGGCCTGGTCAGGGCATGTGCAGGAGGCAATCAATCAATGTAATTCTCTCACATCAATGTTTCTGCCTTCCCTCTCTCTTCCAGTCTCTAAATTATCAATGGAAAAATACCCTTGGGTGGGGATTAACAAAAAAATAAAAATAGACAAACAAAACAAAACAAAAAACCACCTTTCAGATCAGGTCTTGCTGGGTCTGGGAGGAAACCTGCTCTCCGGGTGAGTGGGTGCAAAAACTCTGCTGGGCTTCCCTGGGCAGCGTCCTGGCTGGTGACCTGTTCCAGAGGGCACTGCCACCAGGGGGCGCAAACGGAGGCGGGGACTGGGGATCCCCAATACAAACTCCCACAAAGGCTGGTGAGGAGTTGGGACCTAAGGCTAGAGGGGGTTGGTTGGGATGGGGATGGACAGGGAGGGTTGGCTGTTTTGTTTGGATGGCAGAGGCTTTGTGGGGTTTCTCTGCCGTTTGCCAGCCATTAACAGATGATAAAACCCTAGCCCCATCTGGGGGTGAACTGGTGGTAGTGTGTGTCGCCCCCACCTTGTTGCTCGGTGTGTGGGTCTGTCTGTGAGCTCATTCCAGGGAGGCAGCCTGGTGGGGGACCCTTGGTGCTGGACTCCTGTTGCACTTTGTTGCAAGTTTGCAGAAAGTACCTATTTTGAAATGTGCAGATTAGACAGTTGAAGCCCAGCGGCTCAGTAATCCAATGAATAGAGTCCTGCGGTGACTTAATAGGTGCGCACCCTCACATTATCCTACTCACTGCCCACGTGATTTGGGCTTAGTTTTTCTACTCCCTCAGCTTGTAACTCACTGTCTTCCCCATTGGATGATACACAGCGGGCGAAGGGCCGCCTTAGTGTCGGCTGTGTCCACATCACCACCGACAGCCAGGCTGCCCCTGAGCTCCCTTAATAACTATTTATCTCCCGCTCTCTCCCTATTTTCAACAAGGAGTAAGTTAAGTGCTCCAGGAATTGGGAAAAAATTGAAATTTGACCTTTATTAACTGGGTTAATTGTCAAAATCGATACTTGTAAAAAATATATATATTAATGACCAAAAAGTGCAACTTTTAGAATTTCCAAGATTAGATTAATGTTCAAGGAAGCATAAACTTTGACCTTTTGGACACATGTCACAAGCAACATCCGTCCTAATGAATTGCTACACCGGAGCAATTATAAAGTTGTCCCTGTATCCATCCAATCATGCAGTTTAATTGCCTCTGGAAACGCTGGCTTCCTTAGCGACGGCCAGGAGGACTGCCTGATGCCCACGGAGTCGCTTCACGTTTGCTCAGGGAGGTGTATCTGTGCCCCTGGATTTCCAGGCACCAAAACGTTCATGGGGGAGAGCCTAGCCACCTTAGGCAGTAGCCGACCCGGCTTGGCACCTCGGCACAGAAACGAGGAAGAAGAGGACACTTGGATGCCCAGACTCAGCTGCCCGGAGCCCAGACCCTCGCCTTCCGTCTTACTTGCCATTTACGATGGGTTGCAGTGGGTGGGGCTGCGCTGTTCCTGTCACTCACTGGCGGCCAACGCGCCCTAAATGGGGCTGACAAGTGGTTTTTCAACGCCATCATCGGGGTGGGTGTTTGTGGCCAGTCTCTTTTCTGAGAACAGAAGAAAAGGAATGTACCTGAAGATCTGGTTCGGGGATAACACCTCAGGGAGGGGCAGTCCTCATCCTCCGTCAGGTTCCTGTTGACCAGCTCCTGTGTCACACACTGTGGTACCCCCAAGCCCAGGACAGCGCCCAGCACATATCAGAAACGCAAACAGCAGCTGGCTCTGAGCGAAGGCATGTTCCGAAGATCTGAACTGGGTTCCTGGGGCCATGTCTACGTGTCGTCACCGGTGAAATCAGGGCTCTTGCCATCCACCTCAGCCACCCGGGTGAGGGAGGAGATGCGGGGAGCGAGCTGGTTAGGCCCGGTGGGGAGGCGTGGACTGAGAGTTGCCTTCGGTATTCGTGGTGCTGAGAAGACCGACCTGGGGTGACTGCTGTGTCCCACCTTCACTGGCACCCAGGTGACCTGTGCTGCCTGTCCCCACCCCATCTGTCGTGCAGGGCCCAGGGGTTTGTCCCTGAAGGAGTGTGAGACAGCCTTCCCTCATGGAGAAGTAAGAGCGGAAAGCCAAGTCCTAATCTCGTCAACGTACGTAAAACAGCCAGGCCCACAGGTGAACACTGTGCCCAGCTTGTTAACATCCTTGCACCTGAGTCGCTGACTCCCCCAGCGTCTAACAGCGGCATCGACGTGCACAACCCGGATGCTGCCCCCCTCAGAACCTGCTCAGCGCCGAGTCTCACAAAAAGAGTACTGCAGCCCGGCCGGTGTGGCTCAGCGGTTGAGCATTGACCTATGAACCAGCAGGTCACGCTTGGATTCCCAGGCAGGGCACATGCCCAGGTTGTGGGTTCGATCCTCAGAGTGGGCCGTGCAGGAGGCAGCTGATCCATGATTCTCTCACATCACTGATGTTTCTATCGCTCTCTCCCTTCCTCTCTGAAATCAGTAAAAATGTATTTAAAACAAAACAAAACACCATCAAGGCTTCTGTGTAAAATACCCCCTTTGCTAGAGCAGCTGGTAGAGCCCAGAGTCCCTGTTTCTATTGCAGCACCTGCTCCTTAAGGGGGTCAGGGCCTGAAAAGGAAGGTCATTAACATGCCCGTAACTTCATCTCGCCAGGAACCCGGCGCAGGAGAGCACAGCCTGGGGTAAAACTTCCCTTTCCTTTCTTCCGGATAACTTTCAAAAACACCAGCTCTGCTGGTCCTTTTAAAGTCTAAGGAGCTCCCGTGGCATTTCTTGCTTGTAATATTGCCGGTGACCAAAATAAAGCACGGCGTTTCTTGTCCTTTCTGTATGAAAAAGCAGGCCATTTCTCTGGATGTTCCTGGGTCCGCCTGAGGGGCGTCTCCCAAACCAGGCCTGTCGAGGAGGCAACGATTAAGCTGCATCTCCCTGTTCTAGCGGCTGCCATTGGCATCCACAGGTAAAGGAGGGTGTGTTTTGAGTTGCCTGTAAGATTTACTTGAAAATTTAAAGCCAAGAAGTTCAGAGGTGCCTATTGCATGGTTCTTCATACTTCAAAACTAGGTAGGTATGCACTGCAGCTCCATCTAAATAACAAATACATATTTTCAGTTTGGAGCTGTCTGCCCAGTCCAGAGGAGGCATGATGAATACGACCATGGCAGATGGAACCAGGTCCACGCGGTGGTCCCAGGGTGAAGGGAACTGTCCATGCAAGACCCACTCCCTCCCCTCATCCCTCCCACCCTCCCCCAGGATAAAAAGACTTTCGTTCTCCATTAGTTTAGTTTAGTTGGTAGTAACCCTGGGAACCACTTACTGAGTACCTGCTACGTTCGGGTCCTACAGTCACACCACCGCTACTCCTCCAGCAGCCTCGATGGTGATTCCATTTCCCAGAAGCCAAGGCCGTGTGTTTAGACGCGTGCTGTGGGTCGGAGCGTGGTGAGAGCGACATGGGGTGGGACCCGCCAGCTCCCCCTGATTTCAAGATTAGGTTCCTTTTCTGGGCTGAATCCTGACTGTGGGTGCACACGCTCTAATTCTCCTGAAGGGCCTGGGCTCCCCTGAGTCATTTGCAGGGAGTCTGCGGGAAGGCCAGGTAGAGATGAGCATGGGAGTTGGGGGACGTGGGGCTCTGTGGGAAGGAAGGGAAGGGGCATTGGGCAGGCCATACCAATGGCAGCCAGCCTGGGGTGCACCCACTGCCCTTGGGGATTTATGAAGATCCTGGGACCCTAAAAGCAGCTCCTTGAGACCCAGGCACTGTTAGGTAGAAAAGAGGGCTCTGAGGCTCAGTCGCTGTCTGACCCTTTGCTACTGGAATGTTCCTGAGGAGGTAGGACACATGGCAACGGGAATAGGGAAGCAAGAACAAGCAGAGGGGAGGGAGGTTTTAATCAAGCTGGAGGCACAACTCATCGT
>PVJC01028730.1:0-22356 GCA_004026665.1 Murina feae | reverse complement strand
CCCCCCCCCCCCACTCAGAAACAACTTGTTATAACTGCTATCAGTTACGATGGTGTTGGTTTCCACTAAATTACCAAAAATAACGTCCCCCTGCCAGGTGTAACTGGTAGCAGAAATTATGTAAGACAGGCCTACCAATGGTACGTGAAGAATAAGACCTAAAAAGAAACTGATGCCGAAGTGTCAGGGACCTGCACTTGATCAGTAAACTCAAGCCCTGAGCCAGGGGAGGGCTGCGGCCTTCAGAAGTGGCCAGTGAAGCAGGTGAAAGCCGGGTAATCAGAGAAAACCGCCTCAGCCAGGCAGTCTCCTCCACTCGCAGCAATGTTTCCGGCAGCATTCCTTAAAATAAACTCGCTCTGAGGTTAACTATAAACCCAGTACAATGGACCTTTACAACGAAAGAAAGCCAGCATGCCAGCAGCTGGCAGCGTGTGCTCCAGGACCAACGTGTAGGCGCAGGTCGACCGGGGCCCAGCAGAGGGAGCTTCAGGGCTGCGGGGAGGACAGGCCCAAGGGGACACCAGGCCCACAGACAGCCTCCACTGCAAGAGTCTCTAGTCTCCTTCAGGGGCGAGTGTAGCCTGGTGCTTCTTACAGCCGCTTCAAAGCTGGGAAAGCGCTACCTGCCAACCTCAACCTCTCTCTCCAAACAGGCAAAACGCCATAGAAGAACCAAGTTACAGGCCTTTGGGCAAAAACGCACCTCGAAACCATGAACAATGAAGAAGAAACTGGCGGGGGAGGGGGCGGGCCGAGGGGAGAAGGAAGCACAGATGCTAATGCAGCAAAGAAAAACTACCTGAGATCAAATTTTCCCAAAAGGGTTGGGGTTGAGCGGCATGGCCCCTCACCTTTCACAAAGAAAATTTCTAGGTTTTTAATAATTTCAAAGGATCTAAATCTGTGCTAATATTCATCCTAAAAGAATCATGAAAAGGGCATCTTTGAAAATATTTGGTTGAGGTTTAAGATACTAAGACTGAATTTCTGATCCTGTGAGAATACAAATGTCTTTGGTAGTAATGGGCTAAGAGCTAGGAAATAATCTAAACTAATAAAAGCGAAATATTAAAATTAACCATCTCTTTGGGATGGGTAAGCCATGCACACCAGCCAATCAGAGCGACTGTATGCAAATTAGCCCAGCCAACATGGAGGCCGCCACTCACGGACCTGAGTAAACGGTAGCTTCCATTGCAGCAGGAGTGAAACTGAAACTGTTTGCAGGCGGCTTGGCTTATCCTGGCTCCAGGCAAAACATATTTGCAACAAAATATCAATCATAGAATCCTCAGGAGCTGAAGGAAACAGCAGGCCTGGCCTGACTACTAAAGGTAATAATGTCTCATTATAGAAGCCACCAGGTGAAGCAGAGGAGGTTTCGTTACTAGGCCTCAGCTTAAAGGAACAGCATATCAATTACAGAAGATAAACAAACCCCAGAAACCTGCTTCCAGCCAGCCTTGCTGGGACATTGGTTCAATGGGAGCTGTGGGCAGCCTGAAAGCCTGAAAGCACCCCTCAGCCCATCACCCACGCTGACCACAACCCAATGGGGTGAGGGACATTACTGGGGGGCTTGGCCAGCCTGCAAACAGCCATCAGCCCCTCACCCAAGCTGGCCGGGTACCCCAGTAGGGACCCAAACCCTGAGGGGGCTGTGGGCAGCCTGAAAACAGCCATCAGTTTCTCACCCAGGCTGGCCAGGCACACCAGCAGGTAGACATCCCCCGAGAGGTCTCAGTCTGCCAGAGGGCACAGGCCGGGCTGAGGGACCTCCCAAGTGCACAAATTTTTGTGCACCGGGCCCCTAGTTTAAATCATAGGAGGCATCTTTTTTCAATCTTGTGGCTTTAATATAAAATATTTAATTCAGTAAGTGGTACTTAGGCTCACCAAATATTCCCTCAGCTCCCTTATAATCTAGCCAGCATCTTCTGTGGTGACACTATGTGTGTTAAACCCACACAAATGTGTGCATGCTCAGCACTGAGCGGAGAACAGAGAAGTGGCTGTGAGACGCAGCACGGGAACAGGCAGCCATTGCCTGAGGTCACTGCAGCGTTTATTCTGAGGACTTGGGTTTTGGGGTCGGGACTGGGGAATGCGAGGCTCAGTGCTCACCTAGAGTGCTTGCCCTCGAAAAGAATCCCCTTGTACTCTGTGTTCACCGGCATGGAGAGCAGGACCGGGTTTTTCATCACTAGGAAGCTACCACCCACACAAACATGTATGTCCTAGGACCGCTCAGGCCCCCACCATACGGGTGTCCTTCTCTTAGTGTTTGAAATCAAACCACTAACTGGCTTCTGCAAGGGCACAGGGAAGAGTCCCTCCTCCGAAGGGCCGTGCTGACCTGCTGACATCCCCTGGGACCAGGCCGTGGCCTTTGCGATTCTACACCAGCCTCTATGCAGAACTGGGCTTCCGAGTGCCCACTAAGGAAGAGGCTGGACAATGTGGTAACTAAGTAACTGAACTAGGGAGCAGTCACTGCTGCACAGGTCACAGAACTCCCCCTCGGAAGTTCCAGCTTCGCTGGGGCGCGGGCTCTCCGTGGCCTGCACAGCTCCAATGGGAAAGACACACAAGAGCATTCCTTAGGAAGAAATAAGTAAATAAATAGCAGTTTCATTTAGGAAAGGAAGCAAAAAGCCATGCTCTGTACACCACTCCTTGTATAATCAGTGCTTTATGAAGGTTCCCTAAGTCTCAACCCTTAAGGACAATCTGCGTAAAGTGACAGGAAGCCGTGACCCCGTGTCCCTGACCTCAGCGCAGTTTCCCTTCCTTCCAAATCCCGCCTGGGCGGCCTCACCTCAAGACTCTCCTGCCTTCCAAACCGGACCTCGGGGCGAGGCGCTGGCTCCACTGGGGGAGGAGGAAGCAGGGAATGAGGAGAAGCAGAAGCAGACCCCCGTCACCCACCCTGCGCCCACTGCTGCTGCTTCTGCTTTCACTGAGCATCAAGCTTGTTCTTTTTGACCATTCCGTTCCCGCCATGCAGGGGGCACACTCTGAGGGGCAGCAGGGGTCACGAGACTCAGCAGAGAGGAGCTCCCCCAGTGAAGGCAGATGGAATGAGGCAGCTGCTCGGGGCAGAACTTTCCCTCTGATCCAACCACTAAATTAAGAGATTTCAGTGGAACCCAGTCTAGACTCACTCACTCTGAGCCTCTCAGGAATGTGTCTCATTTACCTTCTCGCCGACAGTATGCGTGTGGGGTTGGTGTGGACGCGATCAGCTCACAGGACTCACAGGAAAAGGACCGACCCAGGTTTTCTCTAACTCGCCCACCTGCACTCAGGCGAGCACAGCCAGACGTCAGGTTGTGCAACATCAAGCATCAGCTTTCCAGCTTAAAAGCCTTAATTTAAAAGCCTGTAGCCAGGCTCACTGCAGGCTCCTTAGAGGACTATTCGCATACAGGACTTCTGGCCCAGTGGTAACTCAGTGTGGACAAGGAGGTAACGTCACGCAGCTCCCAGCGCCGCCAAGCACATGGACGACACAGGAGTGCTGTGCAGGAGACATCCCCGCTCCAACGGCGTGTCCATGTTCGCGGGGCACGGCCGTCACTCCTGACTCACGGTCACACGCAATAACGAGCGTCGAGGCTGCACGCAGCAGGGACCCCCCGGGATGGGGAGAGGCAGTCGCTGCTGGAGCAACAGCTGCCCGTGAGCAGGCAGAACAAATGTACAAGGTGTCCCCTCCCTGCATTTGGGTGGAATATAATAACGCAGGAAGTGGAAGCGGAGACAGGGCGTCTCCCAGGCTGCCGATTAAAGCAGGGTCTGGTACAGGTTCCCCCTTGTGAGCACTCAGCGGGTAGAGGCTCCACGGGTCCACGGCCGAGGCGCACTCTGTGTCGCTGCGCAAGCCAGCCTGGGCCATGAAAATTCTGAAGTTCTGCTTCTGGAGCCCGAGACCCGTCTGTCTGGATATACTTCACATTTTGATTGCCTTCTTTGGAACTAAGTCCAAACTCAACGAGTTTAAAGCATCCGTTCTCACCCTGATTGGTTTGGCTCGATGGATGGTTAGAGCGTCGGCCTGTGGACTGAAGGGTCCCGGGTTCGATTCCGGTCAAGGGCATGCACCTTGGTTGCGGGCACATCCCCAGTGGGGGGTGTGCAGGAGGCAGCTGATCGATGTTTCTCTCCCATCGATGTTTCTAATTCTCTCTCTCTCCCTTCCTCTCTGTAAAAAATCAATAAAATATATTTTTAAAAACATCCGTTCTCTGCACTCCACAGTAGGTTACGTGGTTTGAGGTCTGCATGGACGTAACCCTCCCGGTGAAGGAAAGCCAGGGCCTCGGGCATATCTCGGGCAAGTGCTGTCTCATCCGCACGCAGCAGCCCTGGTGACTGGAGGACGAGAGCAGCTCGGAAACGCTGACGTCCCGGAGCTCCCGCAGCAGGCGGCGCCTGGAGAGGAATGGACTGTCAGCGCTCCGTGCGAAGTGGCGATGCTCGGGGGCCCTGCAGCCGCTCCAGCGCCGCGCTCCTTGCGGAAGCCGCACCCGGCGGGGCGGCCGAGGAGGCGGGAGCTGCTGGAGCCCTGGGGGGACGCGCCCGCCGCCGCAGCAGCGCACCCGGTACACCGACGCCCGACCGCTGCCCAGGCGGCCTGCACCTGCCATAGCCGCCGAAGGCCTCCAGGAACCGGGGCTCGGGCCCCAGCGCAGCCGGTGGCCGCCATCCGCGCGGACTGAGGGCGAGGCCGGCAGGCGCTCCGCAGGGAGGGCCGCCCCGCGCCCCCGCCGGGCTCAGGCCGCCTTGACGCGGGAGTGCGCGCCCCGCAGTGGGCTCTCTTGCTTTGCTGATGGTTTCTTTTGCTGAGCAGAAGTTTTTTATTTTGATGTTGTCCCGTTTGTTTATCTTCTCTTTAGTTTCCAATGCCCTAGGAGCTGTATCAGTGAAGACATTGCTTCGCCATATGTTTGAGATTTTGTTGCCTTTGTATTCCTCTAGTATTTTTATGGTTTCCCGTTTTACGTTTAAGTCCTTTATCCATTTTGAGTTTATTTTTGTGTATGGTGTGAGTTGGTGGTCTAGTTTCATTTTTTTTTCATATATCTGTCCAATTTTCCCAACACCATTTATTGAAGAGACTGTCTTGTTTCCATTGTATGTTCTTGCCTCTTTTGTCAAATATTAGTTGAGCATATTGGTTCGGGTCGATTTCTGGGTTCTCTATTCTATTCCACTGATCTATATGTCTATTCTTGTGCTAGTACCAGGCAGTTTTGAGCACTGTGGCTTTGTAATACAGCTTGGTATCTGGTATGGAGATCCCACCTACTTTGTTCTTCTTTCTCAGGATTGCTGCAGCTATTAGTGGTCTTTTTTCATTCCAGATGAATTTTTGGAGAGTTTGTTCTAGGTCTGTAAAATATGCTGTTGGTATTTTAATGGGGAGTGCATTGAATTTATAGATTGCTTTGGGTAGTATGGACATTTTAATGATAGTGATTCTACCAGTCCATGAACATGGTATGTTCTTCCATCTGTTTATGTCTTCCTCTATCTCTTTTTTCAGCGTCCTGTAGTTTTCTGAGTAGAGGTCTTTTACCTCTTTAGTTAAGTTTATTCCTAGGTTTCTTAATTTTTGTGGTGTGATGGTAAATGGGATTGCTTTTTTAGTCTCTTTTTCTGTAAGTTCACTATTGGTGTATAGAAATGCCATAGATTTCTTGGCGTTAATTTTATATCCTTAATTTTGTACATTGCTGAATTCACTTAAGTCTAATAATTTTCTGATGGAGTCTTTAGGGTTTTTTATGTACAATATCATCTCATCTGCAAATAAGGACAGTTTTACTTCTTCTTTTCCAATTTGGATGCCATTTATTTCTTCTTCTTGTCTAATCGCAATGGCTAATACTTCTAGTACTATGTCTAACAGGAGTGGTGAGAGTGGGCATCCCTGTCTTGTTCCTGTTCTAAGGGAATATGATGTTGGCTGTGGGTTTGTCATATATTGCTTTTATTATATTGAGATATGACCCTTCTATTCCCACCTTGCTGAGGATTTTTATCAAAAATGGGTATTGGATTTTGTCAAATGCTTTTTCTGCATCAATTTATATGAATATGTGGTTTTATCTCAATTTATTTTATGTGATGTATCACGTTTATTGATTTGCAGATATTGTACCATCCTTGCATTCCTGAGATAAATCCTACTTGGTCATGGTGTATGTTCTGTCAGATGTACTGCTGGATCCGATTTCCTAGGATTTTGTTGAGGATTTTGGCATCTGTGTTCATGAGGGATATTGGCCTGTAATTCTCTTTCATTGTGTTGTCTTTATATGGTTTTGGTATTAGGGTAATGCTGGTTTCATAGAATGTGCTTGGAAGTGTTCCTTCCTCTTGAATTTTTTGGAATAGTCTGAGGAGGATAGGTTTTAGTTCTTCCTTGAATGTTTGGTAAAACTCCCCTGTGAAGCCTTCTGGCCCCAGTCTTTTGTTTGCTAGAAGATTTTTGATTACTGCTTCAATTTCTTCCATAGTTATTGGCCTATTGAGATTTTCAGATTCTTTCTGATTGAGTTTTGGAAGGTTATATTTTTCTAGGAATATTTCCATTTCCTCCAGGTTGTCCAGTTTGTTGAAATAGAGTTGTTCATAGTATTTTTTAAACAATCCTTTGTATTTCTTTATTTTAAAATATGTTTTATTGATTTTTTACGGAGAGGAAAGGAGAGGGATAGAGAGAAAAATCGATGACAGAAAAATCAATCAACTGCCTCCTGCACACTTCCTACTGGGAATGTGCCCACAACCAAAGTACATGCCCTTGACCAGAATTGAACCTGGGACCCTGCAGTCCGCAGGCCAACGCTCTATCCACTGAGCCAAACTGGTTAGGGCAATCCTTTGTATTTCTGTGGGGTTTATTGTTATTTTCCCCTCCTTCATTTCTGATTTTGTTTATTTGGGTCCTTTCTCTTTGTTTCTTGGTGAGCTTGGCTAGAGGTTTATCAGTCTTGTTTATCCTTTCAAAGAACCAGCTCTTGGTTTTGTTGATCTTTTGTATTGTGTTTTTGGTCTCTATGTCATTTTTTTCCCCTCTGATCTTTATTATTTACTTCCTTGCGCTTACACTGGGCTTTTCTTGTTGCTCTCTTTCTAAATCTTTGAGTTGTAGGGTTAGGTAATTTATTATCATTGTTTCTTGTTTTTTGCAGTAGGCTTGTAGAGCTATGAACTTCCCTCTCAAGACTGCTTTCACTGTGTCTCATAGGTTTTGGATTGTTGTGTTTTCATTGTCATTTGTTGCCATGATGTTTTTCATTTCTTCTTCGATCTCTGGGGTAAGCCAGTCATTGTTTAATAGCATGCTATTTAGTCTCCATGTGTTTGATTTTTTTGGATTGTTTTTATCGTATTTGATTTCTAGTTTTACACCATTGTGATCTGAGAAGATGCTTGATATGATTTCTATCTTCTTGAATTTGAAGAGACTTTGCCTGTGACCCAATATATGGTCTATCTTTGAGAATGACCCATGTGCACTTGAGAAGAATGTATATTCTGTGGCTTTGGGATGAAGTGTTCTGAAGATGTCAATTAATTCCATCTGATCTAGCGAGTCATTTAAGATTGATGTTTCTTTGCTGATTTTTTGTTTAGAGGATTTGTCCAGTGGTGATAGTGGGGTATTAAAGTCCCCCACTATGATTATATTGCTGTCAATCTCTCCCTTGATATCCTCCAGAATTTTTTTATGTATTTGGGTGCTCTCATATTGGATGCGTATATGTTTACCAGAGTTATTTCTTCTTGTTGGATTGACCCCTTTAGTATTATGAAGTGGCTTTCCTTATCTCTTTTTATGTCCTTCACTTTGAGATCTAATTTGTCAGATATAAGTATTGCTACCCCAGCTTTTTTTTCATTTCCATTCACCTGAAAAACCTTTTTCCATCCCTTCACCATCAGTTTGTGTGCATCTTTTTTTCTGAGGTGGGTTTCCTGTAGACAGCAGATATATGGGTCATGTTTTCTTATCCACTCAGTTACCCTATGTCTTTTGATTGGGGCATCTAATCCATTTACATTTAAATCTATTATTGATAGATATTTGTCACCATTTTTATTCTTTACCCCTGTGTTCCTTTTTCATTTCCTTTGTTTTTCTTTTTACAGCAGACCCTTTAACATTTCTTGCATTGCTGGTTTGGTGGTAACAAACTCCCTTAGTCCTTTTTTGTCTCTGAAGCTCCTGATTTCACCCTCAATTTTGATTGATAGCCTTGCTGGGTACAGTATTCTTGGATTCAGACTCTTCCTTTGCATGACTTTGTATATTTCATTCCATTCCCTTCTTGCCTGATGTGTTTCTGTTGAGAAATCAGTCCCTAGTCTGATGGGGGATCCTTTGTAGGTAACTTTCTGTCTCTCTGTCCACTTTTAAGATTCTTACTTTGTTGTTGGTGTTTGCCAATTTAATTATGATGTGCCTTGGTGTTGGTCTTTTGGGATTTGGTTTGAGACTTTGTGAGCTTCTTGGATATGTGTGAGTTTTTTCTTTTATATATCAGGGAAGTTTTCTGTCATTATTTTTTCAAAGAAGCTTTCTGTTCCTTGCTCAGTTTCCTCTCCTTCTGGCACCCCTATTACATGGATGTTGTTTTTTTCCATGTTGTCCCAAAGTTCTCTTAGGCTCTTCTCCTGCTTTTTAATTTTTTTTCTAGATGCTGCTCTGCTTAGGTATTTTTTTCTGCCTTGTCTTCTAGCTCACTGATGCGGTCCTCTGCTTCTTCTAGTCTACTGTTGGTGCTTTCTATTGAGTTCTTTATAGCAGTGATGTAATATTTCATTTCTTCTTGGTTCTTCTTTTCCTCTTGGTTCTTCTTCATTTCCTCATGACCATTTCTCTGAATTCCTTCTCTGACAGGTTGCTTGCTTCCATTTTGTTTACTTCCTTTTCTGGTGATGCCTGTTTCTCTTTCATATGTGGGCTGTTTCTTTGTCTCTCCATAATCTCTCTTCTTTGGGTGTCTGGTTATGTAGTTCTCTCTCTCCTTTATCTAGGAAAAACCTGACCCTTCTGTGAGGAGGCACAGGGCTCATCTGAATCCACTTGTTCACACTGCTTGGAATCTGGTGTTTCTGGGTTCATAGTTGGTCCTTAAGTGCCGTGTTTGTAGGGTCCCTGGATATATATGCTTCCAATAACAGCCACTCAAGATGGCGCGGTCTCTACCACAGAGCTGGCCACTCCAGGAGAGATTTCAGCAGCAGTGGAAGCTTCCTGCTTAGGGGAGCCTAACCCGGCGATCTTCAACAGTCTCCTGGCTGCAAACTGTCTCTCAGTTGAAACTCCTCCGCCAATTCGGGCTGGATGCTACTAGTTTCAGCTGCTCACCCTATCTGCTCCAGGACAAGGTATAGAACATATCTATCTATATTGCTGCCAATTTTCCCTCCTCTTGATAGTGTTTTTTGTGAACGAAAGTTTTCATTTTTATGAAGTTCAGTTTAATTTTTTTCTTTTGTTATTTGTGCATTTGATGTCATATCTAAGAAATCCAATTACCAAATCCAAAGTTATGAAGATTTGCCCGTATCTTTTCTTCTAACAGTTTTATAATTTTAGCTTTTGCATTTATGTTTTTGACCCAGCTTTAATTAACTTTTATATATAATGTCAGGTAGGATTGCAATGTCATTCTTTTGCATGTGAATATGTATTTAGTGATTTCAGCACTACTTGTTGTGGGTATTATTATTTGGCACCCCTGTCAAAATCTGGTTATGTCACTGTGTGGGTTTATTTCTGTACTTTAAAAACATTTTTAAAATATATTTTTATTGATTTCAGAGAAGAATGGAGAGGAAGAGATAGAAACATCGATGATGGGAGAGAATCATTGGTAGGCTGCCTACTGGTGATCAAGCCTGCAACCTGGGCATGTGCCTTTGACTGTAATCAAACCCAGGGATCCTTCAGCCTGAGGAACCAATGCTCTATCCACTGAGCCAAACCAGCTTGGGCTATTTCTGTACTTTTCATGTATTCTATTGGTCTACATGTCTATGCTTAGGCCAGTAACACATAGTTTTTATTACTGAAGCTTTGCAATAGTAAGTGTTCAGAAATCAGACGAGTTTTAAAGATTGTTTTGACTGTTCGGTGTCCTTTGATATTCCATATAAATTTTAATATCAGCATTTCTATTTTGGTCGGGATAGCATTGAATCTGTAGATCACTTAGATTTGTGCTGCCATCTTAACAATATTAAGCTCTCCTATCCATGAATATGGAATGTCTTATTTTATTTTATTTTATTTTATTTTCAGATTGTTCATTCATAGTGTATGGAAACACTGATTTTTATGTTGATCATGTATCTTGCAACTTTGTGGAATTTATTAGCTCCAGAAATTTGTGTGTATGCATGCATGTGTACTCATTAGGATTTTCTATATATTTTTCTTGCCTAATTTTCTGGCTAGAACTTCTAGTAAAATGTTGAATAGCAGTGGCAAAAACAAGGAAAGCTTTCAGCTTTTTACCACCGAGTATAATGTGAGCTGTAGGTTTTTTATAATAAATGTCCTTTATCATGTGGTAGGAAGTCATCTTATATTTCTGGTTTGTTGAGTAGATTGTTTTAAATCATGAAAGTCTGTTTGATTGTATCAAATGCTTTTTCTGTATCAATTTAGATGATGTGGGTTTCTTTCCTTCATTTCATTAATATGATGTTGAGAAGGCAATGTAACCCTGATATTTGGGGGGAGCAATCTGAATCCATGCCAGCAAGCTCAGTGTACATTCTTGATGACCTATAATTAAATCACTATCTCCTTCCCAGAAACTGGTCTTGCAGAACCTGTTACAGAGGCCATAAAACTGTGAGCAGTGCACTGCCCTGGAGGGAGGACTATTAACACTGGCACCAGGCCAAACCATAAGATATGGCCTGGAGACCTCCAGCACCTGGGGGCCTTCTTGCAAGGCCCACGCAAAGGACCAGAAGCATAATCCATATTTGCGGGACAAAGACCCCAGGAAGATATAAAAGAGAAGCCCTCTGCATGTAACTTTACTCAAATTTGAAAAGTTATTTCCTGATTCCGCCGGTGTAAATAAAAAGTGTCACTGCTCTTCTTTAAAGCATCGCTTGTTTTTTCTGTGGTCTTCTGCAACAGTGCATAATTCTACCACATTGGTTGATTTTTATATGGTAATTCTCCCTTGCATTTCCAGAGTAAGTACTGCTTGGTCATGGTGTGTGATCCTCTTAATGTGCTGCCGGATTCAGTACACTAATTCTTTCTAGGATTTTTGCATCTGTATTCACAAGGGATACTGGTCTTGTGATGTTTTTCTCTGGCTTTGGTCATGCTGACCTCACAAAGGACATTGGGAAAGGCTTTCAGAAGGATTTAAGAGAGGCTTTCAGAAGGGTTGATGTTGCTACGTCTTTAAATATTTGGTAGAATTCTACTAGATTGGTCAGGTGTCCCGCACCAGTAATTTAAAGAAAGAATTTAACATAAAGAATTGTGGACTATGCTCTTAAAAAGATGACTGAAAGAATAAAGTGAAAACTCCAAGGCAGTGAGCACTGGGTCTCAAGCCTCAGCACGCACAGGGGCAGCTGGAGGCTTGTCAACAGGCTGCCTGGTCACGTGGTCAGGGCCGCTGACTCCTAAGGCGACGTGGGGCTTGAGTATCTGCGTTCCTAACAAGTCCCAGGAGAAGCTGCTGCTGCTGGTCCTGGGACCACAGTTGAGAAATATTCCAAGGTATCATGAGGCTAAGAAGTCATTTCCCTGGATTATGGGAGCAAAGGGTACAAGTTTAAATCATTAAAACATTGACTTTAGGGAAGGGTCGTAAAATCTGTGGTTTGGCCTCAGACTTCCGAAAAAGGCCTGCCAGCTGGCCAGTGTGGTGCTTCTGGGCTTGGAGAGAAGGTCCTGGCGTGGGGGCGGGGGATGGCACAAAGCACTGCGTGTGCATGTGTCAGAAACACTGCAAGCGGGTTCAGCTGCTGCCGTGCTGGGGAGCAGGCGCCACCAGGGTAAAGAAGCATCGCTGGAATGAAGCTGTTCGAAAAGAGAAGGCTCCCCCCTCCCCCCCCAGTCTGTCAGTCCCTCCCTTCCTCTTCTGGTAGCTCCCTTCTAGCATCCTTTCTGGCAGAGCTCAGACAGAGCCAGCTGGCCATGTGGAATAGGTATGCCAACTAAAGGGCAGGTGGCAACCGGGAGACAATACTGAGCCACTGACACCAGTATTGTGAGCTTCTGTGCAACAGCAACCAACTCCATTTCTCTCTGATGAGATGTAACTATCTTATTTACCAATGACCCTCCCATTCTCCCTGCAAAATTAGGAGATGGAAAATTTTAGCAGTCAGGTATCTATCACTGGATATTGATTACTCCTCCCAAGTCAGTCATAGTTCCATCTGAAAATTCTCTTACAAACAGGCAACATTAGTCTCCAGTGAAACTTGTATAAAGCGAGGAAGAAAGAAAAGATAAGGCTTAATCCGTACACTTACACACCAACAGCAAGAAGGAGGAGATGCTGCCTGCAGCTGGCTGTCCTCTCTCCTGTGACCGGTCATGCGTGGTAGCTTCTGCCTGCACCTGCTCCCTGGTGGGCACTGCAGGTCTTCGTCCTAATGGCTGAATCCTCAGCAGTCCTGCCCTTTTTTGATAGCTGTAATTTCCCAGTAACTGTTCCACTAGGCATAGCACTACTAAGAGGTTCCTTGGAGAATCCAGAGAGATCTAGGTGCTAGCCCTCCTTCCCCGCTGCAGCAGCAGCCCATGTGCCTCCTGCCTTAGTTCCCTGAGGAGACTGAGGGGAGTGGAACCGTGGCTGTTTCTAGGTATCACTGGGAAAAATTGACCTGCAGGCCACTTGGCTGTGAGAATCAGCTGTGTCTATGGTGGGAGAACTTCTGTGCTGGAGACACCCTTATGGGCAAGACTTGCTTCAGTGGGGCTTTGGTGCTCACTGAGTCTGCCCCCTGAGTGTGCCCCTTATGGATCTGAGAAGTTGTAATCTGGGTGGTCCCGCTCTGGACACCGGATACACAGGCTCTTGGGTCTCTAAGGAGGTGCTATTTTAGCTTCTGCCTGAGGCTACCCAGCATTTTATATGCAAAAGCCCCTGCGGCAGCTTGGGTGGGGCGGGATTTCGGGGAATCTACAGGGTGGAGCAACCAGCTATGCCCCATTCTCAGCCCTGCCCTAAGAGGCACTGGGTCTCAAGCCGCCCTGGAGTTCCTCCCGGTGCCAGATCGTGCCAGACAGTCCAGGTCCTCCCCATATGGTTCTGAGTCCCCAGAAACTCGCCTGGAACTGGAGTTCAGAGCCATTGGGAGCTTGTGCCTCCCTCCAGTACGAAATGCTGCCAGCCCTTTCCACGAGCTCCTTTGCGCGCGCCTCTGTACCTCTGTACTTTATTTCCTCACCTCTGCGTCTCAATCTCTTTCTAGTTGTAGAATTTCCACTCAGCCAGCCTTCCTGTGGGTCTGGGTGGTGTCCGTTTTTTCTTTTCATTGTGGTTTTGAAATGGTTGTGCACTGTAGCAATTCCGGTGTTCACCTATGCCGCCATCTTGGTTTCCTTCCCTGGATTGACGTGTTTTCAACATGCTGATAGATATAGCTGTAGGACAAGAAAAAGGCCTCTTTTTCCTCACTGTAACCTTTCATAAGCTATAAGAAGTACCTGGCAATTAAACCCCATGTTTGTTAGCTCCTCTGATTCAAAGGGCCCCTCTGTTCAAACTGCAAGATACAATAAGCTACTTTCAAGGCTACATTTTTACATCCACCTCCTTCCTGCTGTTTTTACAATTCCGGGATAATTTGCACCAAGGAGTCTCTAGTAACCCTCCACCTCACCCCTTAAAACAAGCCTCTTTAGACTTCTTCATAATATTTGCTCTAAGCACATTTTACAGGCTTTGGAAAAATACTGACAATACACCTCCCTAGGACATCTGCCTGGACTGTCTCCTGAAAAACGAACTCAACTTTAGCCCCAAATCCCCCTCCTTCACCCTTTAAAAGGGGAAGCTGCTTTTTTTTCTTGCCCTTGTATTCATTAGCCCTTTTTCTTCCAGAAAGAAAAATAAACTCCTCTCTTCTTCAGTTGTGAATTCTTTCACAGCCCACATCACCAGCCAAACTCTAATAGCCACCCTGATTTCCATAAACAGTCTGAGAAACTGGGCCTATGATGCTAGCCATCATGTTGAAATGAGTCTATTCATAATGCTTCTATATGCTTGGATTGTCCCTGTCAGGTCACATATAAGTTAATCTAAAAATAAAAGACCAAAGAGAGGCAACAAGCATTTATTTGAAATTGAAAACAAAACAAACAAGCAAACAAACAAACAAAAAACGAAAACAGCTGTTTGGGAAGCACTGATTCAGGCAGAGCCCAAAGCCCAGTGTTGATGTAATTTTTCCTCTTCCCTTTGTCTTCTGTTTGGAACACTGGGCTTTGGGCTCCGCCTGAATCAGTGCTTCCCAAACAGCTGTTTTCGTTGCTAAGGTCCAGATAAAATAACATAATGATTGCTAATTCTAAATAATGTTTGTGGTTTTCCATCTGAAATCATCAATCCAGTAGTCACAATATCTGCCCTTGTTCCCTTTGTAAACAGTTCTTGGACCACAGTGTTGCTTTAGGCCCAGTGCAAAGGGTGTTTTGCTCTTTCACAGTCTCCTGGTTACTGACAAAGCTGAGCATCACGTGATGAGCCTATTGGACATTTGTATATGAGTCCATTCAAATCTTTTACACATTTATTTGGATTGTCATTTATATCATTTCTGACTTAAAGCAATCCATTCTATTCTGGATACAAGTCCTTTGTCAAGTGTATGTATTGAAAATATTTTCCTCTAGTCCGAAATTTTCATTTTTATTTAATTAATATTGTATTTTGATGAACAAAAGGTTTTAATTTTGAAGAAGGTCTTTATCCAAGCCTCTTAATCCAATCATCTATCAAAAGACACTTTGGTTGTTCCCATGTCTTGGTGACTGAGAATAATGCTGCAATAAACATAGGGGTGCATATATCTTTGTAAAAAAAAATGTTTTCAAAATTTTCAGGTCATATGGTAGCCCTAATCTTAATTTTTTAAAGAACCTCCATGCTGTTTTCCATAGTGGCTGTACCAGTTTACACTTCCACAAGCAGAGAAGGAGGGTACCTTTCCCCCACAACCTCTCCAACACCTGTTACTACTCATCTTATTGATAACTAAGGGCCCAGTGCACAAAAATTTGTGCACTCAGGGGGGGTCCCTCAGCCCAGCCTGTGCCCTCTCCCAGTCTGGGACACCTCGGGAAATGTCCACCTGCTGGCATGCCTGGCCAGCCTAGGTGAGGGGTTGATGGCTGTTTGCAGGCTTGCCAAGACCCCCAGTGGGGACCCTCATTTCATGGGGGTGTGGCCAGCCTGGGTGAGGGGCTGAGGGCTGTTTTCAAGCTGCTCACAGCCCCTTCAGGGTTTGGGTCCTTACTGGGGTGCCTGGATGGAAGCAGGTATCTGGGATTTATTTAATTTCTATAATTGGAACTTTGTTTCCTTGGTCCCCTGCTCAAAGCCTGGGTTGCCCCTGGCAACCCAAGGTCTCAGCCCGGCAGGTATCTGGGATTTATCTTCTATAACTGAAATTTTGTAGCCTTGAGTAGAGCTCAGGGCCCAAAGGGCCCTGGCTTTCTCCATTGCCCAGAGCAACTCCAGCTCCATGGCTGCCTCTATCTTAGTTGAGTTAATTTGCATATTTGCTCCTGATTGGTTGGTGAGTGTGGCTTGTGGGTGTAATGGAGTGATGGTCAATTTGCATATTACTCTTTTATTAGATTAGATAGCATTCTAACGGGTGTGAGGTTTGATTTGCATTCTCTAATAGCTAGTGAAGTTAAGCATCTTCATACATCTGTTGGTCATTTGTATGTCTTCTTGGGAGAAGTGTCTGTTCAGGTTCTCTGCTCACTTTTAAATTGGATTGTTTGGTATTGAGTGGTATGAGGTCTTTATATATTTTGGATATTAACCCCTTGTCAGAGCTATTATTTGCAAACTAGGGGCCTGGTGCACAAAAATTTGTGCACTTGGGAGGATCCCTCAGCCCAGCCTGTGCCCTCTCGCAGTCTGGGACCCCTCAGGGGATGTCCACCTGCTGGCATGCCTGGCCAGCTTGGGTGAGGGACTGATGGCTGTTTGTAGGCTGGCCAAGCCCCCCAGTGGGGACCCTCACCCCATGGAGGTGTGGCCAGCCTGAGTGAGAGGCTGATGGCTGTTTCCAGGCTGGCCACAGCCCCTTCAGGGTTTGGGTCCCTACTGGGGTACCTTGCCAACCTGGGTGAGGGGTTGAAGGCCATTTTCAGGCTGCCCACAGCTCCCATTGACCTAACATCCCAGTGAGGCTGGCTGGAATCAGGTTTCTGGGGTTTATTTATCTTCTATAATTGAAACTTTGTTACCTTGAGCAGAGACCTAGGCAGGTAACAAAGCCTCCTGTTTGCTTCAGCTCCATGGCTTCTATAATTGAAACATTGTTGCCATGAGCAGAGGCCCAGCCATCCTAGGCAGGCAGTTGCAACGGAAGCCTCTTGTTTGCTCTAGCTTTGTGGCTGCCAGCCTCCAGCTTGGCTGGGTTAATTTGCATACAGCTGCTCTGATGGACTGGGGGCGTGCCGTGGCTAGCAGGTATAGCTTAGGCATCTAGGAGTGATATTGCTCTTTTATTAGAGTAGCTATCTTTTCCCATTTGTTTTTGATGATGTTGTTTGTTTGTTTTGGCAGTTTCTTTGCGCAGAAGCTTTTTAGTTTGATATATAATAGTTCCATTCATTTATTTTTGCTTTTACTTCCCTTGCCTTTGGGGTCAAATTCTCTGGACCAAGGTTCAGAAGTTTAGTATCTATGATTTCTTTTATGTAATTTATTGTTTCAGATCTTATATTTAGGTCTTTGATTCATTTTGACTTAATTTTTGTACCTGGGGACAAACATAAATCTAGTTTCATTCTTTTGCATGAGTCTTTCAAATTTCCCCAGCACCCTTTATTAAAGAGGCTTTGTTTTCTCCATTATATGGTTTTGGCTCCTTTGTCAAAAATTATTTTCACATATACAGGTGGGTTTATTTGTGGGCTCTCAATTCTGTTTCATTGGTCTGTACATTTGTTTTTCTGCCAATACCATGCTGTTTTGATTACTGTGGCTTTATAATGTATTTTGAAGTAAAGGAGTGTGAAGCCTCTGGCTTTATTCTTTTTTCTCAGGATTGCTTTAGCTTTTCAGGGTCTTTTGTGGTCTGTCCATACAAATCTGATGATTTTTGTTCTATTTCTTTTAAAAATGTCATTGGAATTTTGCTGGGGGTTGTATTAAATCTGTATACTGCTTTGAGTATTATGAACATTGTAACTGTGATTCTTCCAATCCATAAATATGGAATACCTTTCCATTTCTTTGTGTCTATTTTGATCTCTCTTATTAATGCTTTTTGGTTTGCAGTGTATAGTTTCTCACATCCTTTACATTTATTCCTAGGTATTTTATTCTTTTTGTTGCAAATGTAAAAAAAATTCTTTTTCATTTCTTTTTCTGAAATTTATGGTTTGTAAATAGCAGTGCAATAGATTTTTGCACATTGATTTTTGTAGCCAACAACTTTACTGTACTACCCTGTTTCCCCAAAGGTAAGACAGTGTGTTATATTAATTTTTGCTCCCAAAGATGGGCTAGGTCTTATTTTCAGGGAATGTCTTATTTTTCCATGAAGAAGAATATGGTACACATTTATTGTTGAACAAAAAAAAAAAAGGAAATTTATTACCTGTGTGTCCACACAATGTGCCTGACTCCTGCCCCACGCGCCTCACTGTGTAATTGTGAGTCAGCCAGACTCCGTCAGGGCAGAGCGAGCAGTGGGCAGAAGCTTGTCCTGGGGGCGGCACAGGCTCTCTGATTAAAAGAGACCTCGCACTTCCTGTCTGCTCCAGCTACACTGCGGCCAACAGTGCGCTGCGCGGTGGTGCCTGCCGCTACGGCCCAGAGTCCAGAGTTACGGTAGCTTCGGGGGGCCTTATTATTGGGGAGGCCTTATATTCAGGGGGGTTATTATTAGGTGGCCTTATTATCAGAGAGAGGGCTTATTTTCAGGGAGGCCTTATTTTCAGGGGATGCCTTATATTTCGAGTGGCAAAAATGTAAGTAGTTCTTATTTTCGGGGGATGTTTTACTTTCGGGGAAACAGGGTAGTATTTATTGTTTCTAATAATTTTTTGGTGTGTGTGTGTGTGTTTGGAGTCTTTGGTGGCTCTATATAAAAATCATCATCTGCAAAATGGGACAATTTTACTTCTTCATTTCCAATTTAGATGTCTTTTATTTTTTCTCTTACTTGATTGTTCTGTCTAGAACATCCAGAACTATCTATCTATCTATATAATATAGATACCAGAACCAGAGAGGAGGGAGCCCGATTCCGGGCTGCATCACCCAGAACCGCTCCCTTGCAATTTGGGCCTCTGAGGGAATGTTGGCGAGCCATTCCAGCCCTCTCCCTGCAGGCCAGGCCAAGGGAGAGTGCACAACTTTATCTTATCCTCCAAGCTTAATGGAAAAGCTTTCAGTTTTTCACCATTGACCATGATATTATCTGAGAACTTGTCATATATGGTCTTTATTATGCTGAGGTGTTGTAACTTATAAATGGATGTTGTAACTTATCAAATGGTTTTCTGCATCTAATAATAAAATTATATGATTTTTACCCTTTGTTTTAATATGGTGTATTACAGTGCTTTGCAAATGTGGAACCATCCTTGTTCCCCTGGAATGAACTCCATTTGATTGTGATGTGTTATTTTTAATGTACTATTGTATTTGATTTTCTAGTATTTGTTTAGGATTTTTGCATCTGTATTCATCAAAGCTATTGGTGCCCCGACTGGTTTGGCTCAGTGGATAGAGCGTTGACCTGCCGACTGAAGGGTCCCAGATTCGATTCCGGTCAAGGGCATGTACCTTGCATGCGGGCACGTACCTTGCTTGCGGGCACATCCCCAGTAGGAGGTGTGCAGGAGGCAGCTGTTCGATGTTCTCATCGATGTTTCTAAATCTCTATCCCTCTCTCTTCTTCTCTGTAAAAAATCAATAAAATATATCTTTAAAAAAAAGATATTGGTTTGCAATTTTCCTTTTTGTATGTCAACCTTGACATGTTTTGGTATCAGAGTTATATTGACCTCATAAAATGTATTAGAATATATTCTCCCTTCTTCAATTTTTTGTAAGAGTTTGATAAGGTTAAGTATCAAATTTTTTTGAATGTTTAGTAGAACTCACTAGTGAAAAGTCTGGTCCTGGACTTTTACTGTTTGGGAGTTCATTTATGGAAATTTCAATTTCTTCATTGTTGATTGATCTATTTAGATTTTCCAGTTCTTCATGATTCAGTCTAGAAAGGTTGTATGTCTCTAGGAACTTATCCACTTCTTCTAGGTGGCATATATTCTCAATGAAATTTGACGGCATATTCTAGGTGGAACTTGATGGCACATAACCTTTCATGGCGTTTTAGAATGATACTTTGCATGTCTGTGATGTCTATGGTAACTTCTCTTTTGTTTCTGATTTTGTCAATTTAAATTTTTTTAAACGACTGTTGTATTTTTTATATATTTTTGTTCTCTAGTTAATTCAGTTCAGCTCTAACATTTAATATTTCCTTTCTTCTACTTTTTGTTGTTGTTGTTGTTCAAGATATAATGTTTTATTGTATGAAAAGCACCCCTGAGCGGCGGCAGACGGGAAAAACGGGTGGAGCTTCTATTCCTCGGCTGTTATTTAAGCCACAGTTTTGTTTACAGGGATCATTTTAACAGACACAGTCATTAAAAAGAAATTCAGGCACATACAAAAAAGATATGATCTTAGATTATTTACTTGAGATTTTTTCGAGATAGGCTTGTAATGCTATAAACTTCCCTCTCATTACTACTTTTGCTGCATCGCAGAAGTTTTGATATGTCATAGTCCCATTCTCATTAGTCTCTACATATCTTTTGACCTCACCTTTTATTTCTCCTTTGACCTGGTCATTTTTTAGTAGTTGTGTAATATATGTATTTTATTATTTTTGAGTTCAAGTTTCAAAGCACTGTGGTTGGAGAATATCCTTGATTTAATTTTAACCTAAAATTTGTGGAGATTAGTTTTGAGTCCCTACATATATATGGTCTTTTCTTGAAAATGTTCCATTTGCACTGGAGAAGTACATACAAGTTGATATTTTGGGATGTCAATAATGTCTACTTGGTCTAATGTGTCATTTCAAGGCCAATATTTCTTTATTGATTTTCTGTTTCAATGATTCATCTAAATCTATCAATAGAATATTTAGGTACCACACTATGATTATTTTTGTCTGTTTCTTCTCTTTACTTCTGTTAGCAATTGCTATATATATTTTGGTGCATATATGATTGGGTGCATATATATTGAGAAGTGTTATATCTTCTTGATGTAGTTTTTCTTTTATCATTACAAAATGTCCATCTTTGTTTCTTGTTAACTTTGTTCTCTTTACTATTTTGTTAGATATACATATGACTACACCTGCTTTTCTATGGATATTTTCTTGGAGAATCGTTTTCCACCCTTTCACTTTGAGTCCATATATGTCTTTGCAGCTTAGATGTGTCATTGGAAGATAGCATATGGTTGATTTTTAAAAAATATATTTTTTTATTGATTTCAGAGGAGAAGGGAGAGCAAGAGATAGAAACATTCATGAAGAGAGAGAATCACTGACCGGCTGCCTCATGTACACCCCCTACTAAAGATCAAGCTTGCAACCTGGGCATGTGCCCTGACCAGGAATAAGATAATGATTTCCTGATTCATAGGTTGGCCTTCAACCACTGAGTGACACCAGCCAAACTTGGGTTTTGTTTTTTTTATCATATGTGCTACTATATCATTCCACTGGTGAATTTAGTCCACTTACAATTGTGTTAATTGATGTATAATGTTTCCCTATAGCCACTTTTTTCTTTCTCTCTCTCTTTTTCATTCTTTTATAATATATATTTTAATTAAATCTTTATTATTGGAAGTATTACATATGCCCCCTTTTTTCTTCCATTGGCCCCTTCTAGCCCACCACCATCCCCAGGCCCAGGCCTTCTCCACCCTATTGTCGGTGTCCATGGGTTATGCATATATGCGTACAAGTTCTTTGATCACTTCCCACACTTCCCCACCTTCTCCACCTTCCCACTGAGATTCTGCAGTCTGTTTGATGCTTCTATGTCTCTGGATCTATTTTGTACATTAGATTCCACATATGAGCAAGATCATGTGATACTTGCCTTTCTCTGATTAGATTATTTCATTTAGCATAATACTCTCCAGGTCCCTCCATGCTGTCTCAAAGGGTTGTAAGTCCTTCTTTAGCTGCTATATAGTATTCCATGGTATAAATGTACAACAGCTTTTTTATCCATGCATCTACTGATGGGCACTTGGGCTGTTTCCAGATCTTAGCTATTGTAAATTGTGCTGCTATGAACATAGGGGTACATACATTCTTTCTAGTTGGTGTTTGTTTTTTTTATGATACATTGCCAGATGTGGAATCATGGGGTCAAGTGGCAGTTCCATATTTAATTTTTTGAGGAAACTCCATACTGTTTTCCATAGTGGCTGTACCAGTCTGCATTCCCACCAGCAGTGCACAAGGGTTCTTTTTTCCCACATCCTTGCCAGCACTTGTCATTTGTTGATTTGTTGATGGTAGCCATTCTGACAGGTGTAAGGTGATACCTTATTGTTGTTTTAATTTGCATCTCTCTGATGATTAGTGACTTTGAGCATTTTTTTTCCATCTATCCTTTGGTCATCTTTAGGTCCACTTAGGATAAGTGTCTATTTAGGTCCTTTGCCCATTTTTATTTTTTTTATTTTATTTATTTATTTATTTATTTATTTTTTTTATTTCATTGCTTAAAGTATTACAACAAGTGACAGATAATTATTACAACAGATGATAGATAGATCTCCATTTTTTCCCCTTGCCCTTTCCCCCCTCCTCCCTAACCCCCAGTTTCCCGTGTCCACTGATTGTTCTCCTATGCATGCATGCAAGTCTTTCAGTTGATCTCCCAACTCCCCCCCAACCATCCCCAGCCTTCCAGCTGTAGGATGATAGTCTGTTCAAGGCTGCTCTGTCTCTGTATTTGTTTATGTTTATCATTTTGTAATGGTCTTTATTATCCATAAATAAGTGAGGTCATGTGGTATTTTTCTTTCATTGATTGGCTTA
>PVJC01028729.1:12431-22462 GCA_004026665.1 Murina feae | reverse complement strand
GCGCTGTCCCGCCCTGCAGCCGCTCTGTGCACTCGGGAGGTCCCTCAGCCCGGCCTGTGCCCTCTCGCAGTCTGGGAGCCCTCGGGGGATGCCCACCTGCTGGCGTGCCTGACCAGCCTGGGTGAGGAGCTTTCAGGCTGCCCACAGCTCTCATTGACCCAACGTCCCAGCAAGGCTGGCTGGACACAGGTTCTGGAGTTTTTTCTCCTATAATTGATACACTGTTCCTTTAAGGCGGCCTTCTAACTACTAACGAAGCCTCCTCTGCTTCACCTCGCAGCATCTATAATGAAACAATTGTTACTTTTACTGGTGAGGCCCGAGCTCCTCTTTCCTTCAGCTCCGGAGGATTCTATGATTGTTACAATGTTTCAAAACTGCTAGAGGCAGTTTAATCGGAGGGGCGAAGCTTCACTTTGGCTCCTGCCGCAATGGAAAGGGCTGTTTACTCAGGTCCGTGAGTGGCGGCCGCCATGTTGGCTGGGCTAATTTGCATACAGCCGCTCTGATTGGCTGGTGGGCATGGCTTACCCTGTCTTGGAGAAACGGTTAATTTTAATATTTCGCTTTTATTAGTTTAGATTATATATAATATTTTGACATGTAATTTTTTGCAGTAATTACCACATGAATCTTTCTTCTAATAAATTTCCTTTCAATGTGCATGAATCCATGCATTGAGCCACTAGTTCTTAATATTTCTATGAAATAGAAATGAAAAAATAGTGTCCAATCTGAAACATAAGTGAAATATTTGTTTAAGAGTCCTGATTTAATTTCTTCTAGTCATTTTAATAATATGGACTACTTGTGTACATCTTCAACCAGCAAATTCTTTCAATGTCTGAAGTAGAGAAGAGTAAACCAATAAATTAATTTTAATGCTTCACATTATCCTTGTGAAAATCTTTGGAAAGTTTTCTATGACACATTTATGATAAAGCTCAAATTATATTGTTTTTTAGTACCAACTCATCTATGCCAATAGATTTTAGCCTGACATGATTTTAATAAATAAAAATATGTATAACCACAGTCCGGAGGGAACACATCTTATACATTTATACATAGCAGAACTTCCAACTTGGGCAGTAGACACAAGCAAATATTTTTAGCTCCTCTTCTATATACATTCAGATTCTATAGCAGTAATCTCCAAAGAGAGGCACACCTACCTCTGAGGACTATACAATAATTTATATTAAAAATATAAAAAAAAATCTTTTTTTATGTAATATCTTTCATAAGTTAGATGCTAACATGAATATACAATGCAACAGGTCTCCAGAAGGAAGTGGAGTTCCTGATACCAAAGGATTGGTATTGGCAACCTCACTCAATCTCTGCCTCTAGCATACTTCAGTTAAATTGTAGTTTACATGTGTTAAGTGTAACAAAAGGTTATTTTATCTTCATTAGTAGAATTGTAGGCAACAAAGTCTAATTATTAAAAGCAGAGCTTCTAACGTCAAAATAACTAGATTCAAATCTGCCTGACTTTGAATGAATGATTTATTAGCTTGTCTCTGCCCTTTTTATCTCATCAGTAAAAGGAGAATGAAGCCTAATTTATAATGTTGTTATTAGATTAACTGAGTTAATATTTGTAAAGTGCTAAAAACGGTGCCTGGCAAATGGTAAGCACCACATAAATCTCTGTTAAATAAGTGTGTGCTCATGAAATGAGCAATGCCAGTGATAACAGTTTGCACTGCAAAGAGGTTCACTGGTTACCTTGTGGCAAAACATTCAAACTCTTGTCAAACTTAAAGATATATCATTTTACTAGTGGCCTGGTGCACGGATTTGTGCACATTGAAAGGAAATTAATTAGAAGAAATATTTTAATATTGCTGTTTGCCCTTTCTCTATAATAGAAGTGTCAGAGATAAAAGAAAATTAATAAAATGTATATGAAAATGATATATAAATTGATTAAAAAATCAACAATAGCAACATGATATATAAACAACAAAAACATGATATAAAAACAAAAACATGATATAAAAATAGCATTGATAAAAACAATAAATTGATTAAACTTATTCTAATATCTCCCTGTACACCATATTAAGAGTAAAAACACTTTGATAGTGCTTGACTAATTTCCCTTGTGATGAAGTTTTTACAACTTTAACTTTAACGTCACACACTGTTTAAACTCAAGAGAAAGCAACATATAACTGACCATGTTTGAAAACAGGTTCAGGTAGAATTATTCCTACTCTGTCTAGAATTTGTCCTTGTGATTTATTAATAGTCATCGCAAATGCTGGCATCATGGGAAATTGTCTTCGAATTAATTTAAATGGGAGGCCAGTGTCAGATGGGGACAAATCAATTCTTGGAATCAGAACAACTTTTCCTTGCTGGTTTGGCTCAGTGGATAGAGCATCAATCTGAAGACTGAAGATTTCCAGGTTCGATTCCTGTCACGGGCAAATGCCTGGGTTGTGGGCTTGATCCTCAGTAGGGAGCATGCAGGAGGCAGCTGATCAGTGATTTTCTCTCATCATTGATGTTTCTATCTCTCATTCACTCACCCTTCCTCTTTGAAATAAATAAAAATATTTTTTTAAAAAAGAAAAAAAAAAAGAAATTCAGTGGGAAAAGTTTCCTTTTTGGTATCATCCATTGAATCTATGGAATCATCACTCAAGTAGGTGCAAAAATCCCCATGGAGTATATCCAAAATTTCTTCATTTAATGTATGAACGTCCTCATTTTTAGGACAAAAAATCACACGTTTAGATATATTTTTAATATTATCCATAGATATACTATTTCCAAAGGTAGCTTCAATAATAGATCAATTACAAATCATTTCATGGGGATTGCAATCATACCCATTCCTAAATGAAAACCGCTATCAAGTTTGCCATCTTCAAGTTTTACTAACCATCCACTATAAGCAGAATCCTCTGATCTCATATTTGTTTTAAGAGACAACTGTCCAAAACATCCCAAAATACTATAGGACTTTAAACTCATTTGTACTATGGCCTGTTGCATATAGTTGGTCTTTCTTCAGGCATATTCTGTTGGCACTGCTGCTTTCTTTCAGCTTCAGAATGTCAACGAAACAACCAAATTCACAATCAACAATGACAGATTGAAACACACGTGTGCAGATTGGCATCAGCAAGAGCTTATATGTATCTCACATGTGCAAGTCCACGCTTATTTTTAAATTGCCAGTGTGCATCATATGTATGGCCCATCAGTCAGTGGGATGGTCAGATGGTCAGATGGTTGGTCACTTAGCTTTTTATATATATATATTTTATGGGGGAAAAAGTTTTCCAAATTTGCTGGTCTTTTCTGTGATAAGTGCCTGTGAGTAATTAAACCTTCTACAGATATTAAAACAAAACAAAATAAAATGAATATATCCTATAAGTTAAAGGTGATGTTTTAGCAATAAGAAAGTGTGGGATTTTTTTTTGAGTGCTATAGAAAAAGTCTTCTGAAAATGGTTGTTTAGAAATGTTTATATCACTGTGTAATTTTGTGTGAAAATAATGTGAGTCATCCATCAACAGTTTTATTTCTTCACACAAAAATACTTGGAAACAGAATTTTATAACTACTTTTTTAAAATTCTGAGTTGCATTGGAGTTTAGAATTATTTGAAGAATTTAAAGTGTAAAGAAACATCCTATTTATACTTTATATTTTTATTTATTTTTAAGTTGAATTTATTTAATGTTTGTCACATTTTTTAAAATTTTTACTTTTAAATATGTTTTATGTTCATATATTCTAGCCTAGAAGGAACATGTATATAATTTATTAAAAAAATGAATGAAAGCTATATGATGATGTGTGTACATGATTTGAAAAAAAAAATCCCACCATTCTACTGTCTAGAAATGATATTTATTGAGCACCTACTATGGGGAAAAAGACTTATCATATATGATCATATTTAATCCTCACCATAACTCTAAGAGATATGCACTTACATTATTCCTATTTTCTGGAATGGATAATGAAGCTTACAGAAGTTAAATAATTCCTTGGAGCCATACAGCATGCAAGTCATTGAGATAGGATTGGAATACAGTTCTACCAGGCTCTGAGTGCATCATTATGACCATGCTGTGTTGCCACTTTCTTAGATATAGAATAAAGAGATTATAGTGATATTATGCAACAAAATAAGTTGAAGAGGATAGTAGCAGGAAATTCAGATTGGTTAACTTAATAAATGATAGTTAATCATATTTGGGTTACATATTGTTATGGAGCAACCCGCAAGAGATGACCACCAGAACCAAAAGGTAGAATTTAGGAGCCTTTATTTAGCTGACCAGAGTCTGCAGCGTCAGCACCC
Source organism: Murina feae (assembly GCA_004026665.1). Lineage (NCBI taxonomy): Eukaryota > Metazoa > Chordata > Mammalia > Chiroptera > Vespertilionidae > Murina > Murina feae. Next base: position 18,126 of record PVJC01028729.1, on the reverse strand, counting down.
CACCGAAGTGAGGACTGAGACTGCAGCCCCAACGAATGCAGAAGCAAACTTTTATTCGCAAAAACCACAAAAGGTGATGCACAAAGTTCATTGCTCTATTTCTCAACACAAGATACAGACTCCTAAGTTTTGGCTGGAGCACAACTATTTCCTTATCTCTAGCAGTAGCTAGTAGTCCTACTGAGCTGCAAATGAGCTGGGGCAAGTTGACCTTTACAATATGTACAAGCAGTCTTTAACTTTCAAGTGGTTGGTGCTCTAAACTTGGAAATCACTTGCTAGGAATGTAGAATGCATTTTCTTCTAGATACAGGACTAAAGAAAGTAGCTGAATTTCTGGACTATACAGACTCCTATTTTTTTCATAATATATCTGAATTATTAGACACTAGAGGCCTGGTGCACAAAATTCATGCAGGAGTGGGGAATCCCCTCAGCCCAGCCTGCACCCTCTCCAATCTGAGATCCTTAAGGGGATGTCCAGCTGCTGGTTTAGGCCCGATCCCAGGGACCGGGCCTAAACTGGCAGTCAGACATTCCTCTAATAATTTGGGACCGCTAGCTCCTAACTGTTCACATGCCTGCCTGCCTGATTACCCCTAACTGCCCCCCTCCCACCAGCCTGATCACCCCTACCTGCTCCTGCCTGCTGGCCTGATCACCCCTAACTGCCCCCCTCTGCTGGCCTGGTTGCACCACGCAGCCTGCTGTTTTGTTGTTACTGTTACTGTGATAGCTTCTGGGACAATTTACATATTCCTCTATTATTAGTACAGATTAGCAATAAAAAAAAGCAGAAAATCAAACTTCTGCAATGTCAGCAATTAGACACACACACACACAATCAGAATATTCTGCTGAAGTAGGGGAAACATGTTCAAAGGGGCTGTGATAATGCATTTAAAAATTGTGTGCATGTTTTCAAAGGAATAGTTTCTAGTTTTCATGGACTTCAGAAGTTGATGGTATTAGTTCTTCACAATGCCTAATTTAACCTCAAAGTATATGAATTTTATTTTTTAATAGAGGTGTTTAATTTTTGTGCTCTTACTTTTATCAGAATTGATTAAGGCTGGTTTTTGAGCAAATTGACAAAATAGAGAAATGAGTAAATGGGCAAAGAGAAAGAAAAAGAAGTTGAGTTTTAGTTTTTGTGGGTAATTAGAAAAGGTTTGCAGGAAAAGAGAAGAATGAGGTGCCCAGTTGCAGTGGCTTAGTGGTTGAGCTTCAAGCTATGAACCAGGAGGTTATGGTTCGATTCCCAGTCAGGGTATATGCCTGGGTTTCGGACTTAATCTCCAGTGGGGGACATGCAGGAAGCAGCCAATCAGTGATTCTCTCTTACCTTTGATGTTTCTATCTCTCTCTTCCTCTCCCTTCCTCTCTGAAATATATATATTTTTTTTATTTATTTATTTATTTATTTTTTTTTACAAAGAATGAGGTTGGCAATGACATAAATGTGTATGAATAACCAAAAATAAAACAAAACAAAACACATTGCTTTCAGTTAAATTGGCCAAGGCATGTAAGGAAAAAAAAAGACAGACACATTGTCAAGTGCTTATTTAAACCCATTCTTTATGGTCCTTTTAGGTGTCCACTATGTCTCAATATTATAATTTTGTTTAAGCTTTTGGATGTTGTAGTCTGTTCTTTTCCCAAGGTTGCCAAGAGCTTGCTTGGTCCAAGGCAGTTTGGTTGATGGATGGTGGTGACTGGGATGAATGGGTGTCAGGTATCACAATGGATGGATATCAGGTGTCTCAGATGCAAGGACTGCTTCAAGGTGCCTTGAATCAAAGTTTGTTTTTTGTTTTTTAATTCAGGAAGCACTTCAGATGAAGCATTGTTATTTTTGGTAACAAATTAACTGAGCAGCCTCTGAGAGAAATATTTAACAAATCATTATTTGAAACCTCCCAGTGTTCTTTAGCTCCAAAGAGAGAGAACATTAGTATTGGAATAGTTTTTAGAGACCAGCTCATTCTCCTCACCTTTAAAAGAAACATATTTTATTTATATTGTCATCTTCCCTAGATTGCTTCACTTAGAAATATACTGGCTACCTCCTTTTCTTTCTTACAGTACACTTTTAAAGTCATTGTAATTTAACTTCTTGGTCACCATGTTCTCTAATCTTAAGAAAGGGCATAAAAATATTATTATTTAGCTCCTTCCTTTTTGAAACTCTTGTCTCCCACTTAACTCTTCTTACCTTACAACTTTTTTAAATGTTCCATATCTGTCTCTCTCTCTATAACTTTATATCTCCTACACTTGTAAATTTAATTATCTCCTAATAATCTTTCAGTTCTTTTTTTTTTTAAATCCTCCCAGAGGATGTCATCCTCACACAACTTGAGCAATTAAACCATTGAATAACTCCCCATTGAAAAACTTTCCAATGCTCAACAGTAATTCAACCTGCCAAATCCAGTATTCTGTTTCCTCAGTGATTTTTTTTCCCTTCCAAACTCTCGATCTAATCCTACTGTTACCTCAGCAATTTCGGAGCCATCATTATTTCCATCCTGGGCTGTTGGGTATCAACCTGAATACTCTCCCAGCTTTTATTTTTCTCTATGGATTCCTTTTGCTCAAGTAAACATTTGCAAGGGTATTCTGACGTACGGTATTCTTGCTCAAAAATATTTGATAGCCTTCAGAAGAACCTAGCCATGCTGTTGTGGAATCCCAACTTACAGAACAGTGAGTCAATAAATGGATTCTGGGTTGTAGCCATTTGTTACATAAAAATGGAAAACTAACATAGTCTATTTTTTTTCTTCTCCCCCCACCCCCTTGATTTCTAGAGAGAGTGGAAGGGAGGGAGGAGGAGAAGGATGAGAGAGAGAAACATTGATAGACACATGGATTGGTTGCCTCTCAGAAGAACCCCTACTGGGGCTGGGGAACTTGCAACCCAGATGCGTGCCCTTGACCAGTAATTGAACTAGAAACCCTTTGGTCTGCAAGCCAATGCTCTAATCACTGAGCAACCAGCCAGGGCTATTATTATTATTATCATTATTTTTATTTCCCTCTCCTCAGGTTTCCCTTTTCCCAGAGACTCACAATATTGAAATTAGGTCAATTAATAACTGTACATAGCCTCTTATTTGAGAAACAGAAGAGGAAGAAGTGATGTGACCATAGATACAAAGATTAGAGTGATATAACCACAAGCCAAGGAGCACCTCTGTTCCTGGAAAGGGGACCTGTGTCTTAATGAGTCTGCCTAGGGCAGCTGGTAGCATGTGGGTTCTTGTCTTCATGCACAAAAGGTTTCACATCAGTCAAAGTGATTTTGAGGGTACATTTATTAAAGCTGGGGGCCCTGACACAGGAAGAGCTTAGGATAGAAGCAACTGGAGAGCCTAGGCTGGGGTGCTTTGGCTCTCTAGAAAGTCAGAGAAAGGGGGACTTTGGAGACAGGTTCAGGGGGTTATCCCTGGAGGAGCTGCCACTGCTCATTTCTCCCCTGATTGCAATGGGAACCCGTAGAGTTTAGGAGATGCAGGCCTGTGAGAGGTGAAAGGGAAAGGTGTGGGTGCACTCCAGTGCACACCAAACAGTCTTTATGCCATGGCAGCTAACATTCACCCCTCTCCCCTTGATTGAACAATGCAAGAGACCACAAGAACGTGGCCATGATGCTTTTTTAAAATGGAAAAATAATGTACAGTCTATTGGTTAGAAGTGACTATTATGGCTGGATTCTTAATTAGCTCAATGATCATTTCCAGAGACTGATTAAGGACTAATTCAAAGTGTACCTGGAAGGAAAATTATAGTAGCTTTTTAAAATTATATAATCTGCAATTTCTCAAACATTATATTAATGCCCTGAATATCAACATCAAAGGGATGATTACCAAATTAATGAGTGGTAAGAAGATATTATGATACCAATATACCAAAATAACAGAATCAGATCCTAACAGTTCTCAAAGTATATAATTATAGGCAAAAACCAACATAATAAAAATTTTTAATGATAAATTTAGAAGTACAACACTCCATATTCCCCATAACTATTTTTCATTTCTTGGTTCTGTACTTTTTTTCATCTTCTCTTCACCTAGACTGAGTGTTACAGTCTCATGTGATTGGCAAAATCATTCCTATCTTTGAAGATGAAGTACAAAGCTATTTCATCCTTGATGATTTCTCTAATTATTAATCTAATTATCCACTTCATTTCCTTACAACTATATTCACCTCTATAGTATATGTTTTCGACATTCTGTTTCATATTAGACATTTTTATAGCTATTTCATTCCCTATAAAATTGAAAGCTGCTTGAAGGCAAGGACCATATATTGCTAATTTCAGCATTCCTGTTCAGGTTTAAGTATGACTGCCTATGATTGTCTTAATTATACATGCTTATTAAATTGGATTTGGTATTGTTATTGCATGAAGTCAATAGTGATTTTGGAAAAGGTAATTTAAATACATTTCTGATTAAATGTACTTCTGAAGTAGAAAATTTATTGCGTCTCCTTCATTGACTCAGTTATTTTTTGCATGATTTTATAAAAATTGTGATAAAATGCATAGCATTTACCATTTTAACCATTTTGAAGTGTACAGTGACATTTAATACATTCACAGTGTTGTATAACCATCACCACTTAATTGGTTCCAAAACTATTTAATCATCAAAAAAGGAAACCCTGTGCCCACTAAGTAGTCACTCCCCATCCCTCTCCCCCAGCCCCTGGCAATCACTAATATGCTTTCTGTCTCTATCCTCTTAGTTCTTTGGATGCTCTGTGCCAAGTGACTATTCAGTAAATGTTTGTTGTACTCAGTTGGAATAAGAAAGCATTCCCAGGAAATATACATGATCCTAGAGAAACAAATAAGAGAGGTCGATTTTTTAAGATGTAAATTGTTTTAAAGAATATCACTTCTCAGTATAACATTGAACAGAATAATGTTAGTGATTCTGCCAAGCAAGTACTTTGAAATACAAAGTTTTATGTAAATGCTTAAAAAAATAATGAGCTATAAAAGCGAATAAAGAAATTACCTGTGCCAAAGTATTTTGGAATAAAATCTTTTAAAATCTAATTTTGCAGTTAGAACTTCCTAATTTCCCTCAGCATACACATGAATCATTAAGATAACAAAAAGACATCTTAGGTGTTGGTCTAGAAGAGATATTCAATTTCCCACATATTCTTTGCCGCAATAGCTCGTTTTAGAATATTAAAAATACCATTATTTTTATTTTGTCTTCTTAAAACCATTCAATAAAGAAGGATTTCTTTTTACGCATTTTTCTGATTTCTGGGAGTTGCAGGATGCACAGCGTGCACTTCAATGCCAGTTGTCACAAGTAACATCCCATTTAATACTCTGATACTAGTTTGTAATCATATACATTAATAGCTACAAAAGACTGAGTTTGTCACATGAACATGTTTCTTGATCTTTATTTTTGTTTTCTCCATAGTAGCATCTTTATACATAAAATTTTACATATTTTACTCCCACTGCTAGAGAATTTACTGCTTTATTCCTTCTTCTCCACCTAATTGTGCTTTTGTCCTCTCTTTTTCCACTGTTAAGAGCTCTCTGAGGATTGTTTTTCTTTTAAATATATTTTTACTGATTTCAGAGAGGAAGGGAGAGGGAGATGGAGATGGAGAGGGAGAGGGAGAGGGAGAGGGAGAGGGAGAG